>PVJH01002585.1:67500-164217 GCA_004026705.1 Nesogale talazaci | reverse complement strand
TGATTTGGTTTTGATTTCTGGATCCTACTGGTGAATACAATAATCATTCCTGATTCTTGTCCCATAAAATAATTTGTTCCATAAAATAATTCTTATTAGTTTGTTTTTGCTTAAATAACTGATGGAAAGCTTAGTTCACTAAGCTTGCTAGTCTTCATGCCACACTCTTTTGCTTGCATGGAGCAGAGAACTTGCAAAAATGAAAAGAATGCCAGGAAAGTAAATAGACCTAAAGAATCCATACTATCTGGCATTGAATTTTTAAGGCTATCCAAGAGAAGTCCAAAAGTATTGCTACTCAGATCCTAGTTTATATAACGCAGGGGTTTATTTCAAACGAAGAAAGCTTCAACATGTCTCTGCAAACAGTATGTGATCTCAACTTCAGTAGCTCCTACTTCAATGGTAATTCTACAGCCTCTATCACCAGTGTTTGGACTTCAGTCAGAATTCATTCATTGAGGTTGATAGTCTTCCCTCTCTTGGCTCATCTTTGAGTACTTCCAAATTTCCATAAAATGTTGAATCTACTTAATTATTTTTTGTATGAACTAACATAAAACTTCAAAGATTTGGGGAAAAGTCCATTTGAGTCCTGTTAAAAATTTATTTCTGACTTTATGATCACTTTTTTCTAGGGTACAAAAAGTATCTTTACTTTAGAAGATACCCAAACAAAACTAAGACAAATATACAAGGGCTTTTTAAAAAAAACTTCATAGAAATATGCAAATTAAAATATGATGGAGTTCTTCTATGAACTTTCTGAAGCCCTGTAGTATTACTGGGAACTTATCTGTTGTCATCCACTATTTGCAGAAACATGTTGAAACATTGTTTATTTGGAATAAACTCATGCATTATATAAACTAGAATCTGGGTAGCAGTACTTTTGGACTTATCCTATAAAGCCATAAAAATTCAATGACAGAAAGTATAGATTCTTTAGGTCTATTTACTTTCCTGGCATTACATTGAAAAATTTTATTGACATATAATTCATGTACCGTACAATTGCTTGAATATATTGCAAGGAGTTGTGTAATCATCACTACATAAATTGTAGAGCATTTTCTTCATTTTTGTATTCATTACTATCTTCTGTAAAACCTCCCCTGTCATAACTCTAAGAAACAATTTAGTTACTGTCCCTAAAGAATTATCTATCCTGGATATCATATAAAGAAAATCATACTCCATTGCAAAAACAAACAATAAAAGCCTCAAAATAACAAAACACAGAAAAATCTCAAGCTAAAAGAAAGCAGAAAATAAAAATAAGAGCAAATTAAAGATGGATACAAGGGGAAGACAAATTATGTTATCATTTAAACAAACTATATCTGCATAATTTAACATTCTGAATAATATCTTTTATTAATGGTCCAAAGAAATTCAATGGAAGGCTAATCCCTGTGAGGACTCTGCAAATGGATTTTGGGGTCTTATTGTCATCCAAAGCCTTCTGAAAACCAGGTGCTCAGAATTTAAGTTCTAGTACAGTTCCCTCCTCTGATCATGGATTTGATTATTTACAACTCTTGGGTCACACACAGGCTGGCGTTCTTCACTGTGGGTTTGGCTGATAATTCTCTTAGATGGAATCTATCTTGCCTTGTTTTAAGACAAGATTTTAAGAGCCCAGGCATTATTCTTTCTGAAATTCGTGCACCACCCACTTTCTTCATCACACGTTGCTGTAGCACCATATGATTCCCTCATGAAGCTCTAAGTATCAAGCAGGGTCACATCATGAGAAATGATTGTTCTTAGAATGGGGCTTAGAGTGAAGTATGTGTTCATAATCCATTCATATATCTAAGGTTTATATATCCCTGTTCCATTTTAGAGGCAGTATCATGAGCCTAAGCAACCTCCATGGGACCCTTGGAAATTTGAACAGTCTCATTATACTAGCCAATGGTACAGGACTTAAAATAAGATTGAGACAAGTGAGATATCAGATATGGAAAAGTTTTTTAGACTAAAATTACATGGTTTATTCACTATACACATTAAAAACAAAAGACTGAATTCTATTTATGAAAATAATAAGGGTTACACACAGGGCACAAAATTAAAGACATTCATTCACTATAGCAGAACTGCCCTCGAGTTAAATTCAACTCTCAGTCACCTTATGAGGCAGAATGACCTTATGAGGTAGAAATGACCCTGTGTTTCTAACCGTGTAACTCTTGATGGGGCTGGAAAGCCATTCTTCCTTCCACAGAGTGGCTGGCTGGTGGTTTTGAACTGCTGACCTTGCAGATCAACACCCAAATCATAATGCCTATTCCACCAGTATGCTTCCAAGACATGTCTCATAAAGTGACCAGATATCCCGCTTTTTAACAATTTAACAACGCCCCACAGCATTTTAAAATTAAAATAAATATAGTACAATACTATTTTTGCATTCTATGAAAATTTTTGTTGCTCCATATAGACCAAAATTTTAATCAAACCCCCCCACCCCCCACCACTGGTGTCCTGCTTAAAATCTGGCCACTTTACTTTAAAAACTTAAAAAAAAAAATCAAAACGGCAAACATGGTAGCCTTAAGTTGCCCATTATTAGGCAACCTTAAAAGCAGGAGGCTTGAACCTCAGTCCAATGACTTCTAAGTCCATGGCTGTGGTGTCCAGTCCAGTCCTTCTCTATTCTTAGGGAGACAAGGCAACTTTAAGTGCAAAGGAGTCTCTCCGTTTCTCTCACCAGTAGCAGGTGTGCTTAAGGTAAAGTCTGGTTCACTTAGTTGTTTTTCTGCTTATGTCCTTTTGAAGCAGCCTATGCAGTATGCTGGACAACCTGAAAAGGCGACATCTAAAGTTCAGGGAGCCGACAGCATGTGGCCTGAGTCACAAGGACTGAAAAGAAACTCCCTTTTAAATGTATGATTAACTGTAGGAAACGGAGTGGATTCTCCCCTTTAGAGATCCAAAAAAGTAATATCAAGTGTTTTCACCAAGGGCAAGCTCCTTCCTCCCCTCACCACTCAGAAGCGAAGACGATCTTCACGGAGACAGGCATAGCCCCTGTCTCCCCCATCTCTCCCTTGGGCACGAACACCAATGAAGGAGGCCCAATCCACTCTCACTTCCTCCTCTCCCAAGGAGACACTGCCCCCTGCTAAGATGAGGTTTCTCTTGAAGAACAGATGTAACAAATAAGGGAGTGATAAATGCGCACTGACACCGCCCCAGTCCTAGCATTGTTTTTTGTGTTTCAGAATGCAGTGTGCCCTGACTTAGCTTCTTTCAACCTGGCCACATTGTATTGCCAGGAATGGCACCTCTGACTTAAGTAAAGCACTACTGGGAAATCACTGATGCTGGGAAGTCCAGTTTGGTCATAGAACGGTTCTCTTTATCAGAAAGCAAGTCCCAGTCACCTGGACAGAAAACAGCTTCCGTGCCACAAAGGCTTTGTAATTTGAAGGTTATATATGTAATGAAATTAAAAACAACAATCAACAAACCTACGACAACCCCTTCTGATGGGCCCCACTAAGGTCCATTTACAAATTGGTGTGTGGAAGCACTTCACGGCCCCTGGCAGATGAACAGGCTGGATTTCAGCAAGGTTCCATCCTACATCTCTTATTTGTTTAAAATAATTTTATTGGGGGCTCATACAACTCTTATCACAATCCATATATCCATCCATTTTGTCAAGCACATTCGTACATTTGCTGCCATCATCATTCTCAAAATATTTGCTTTCTACCTGAGCCCTTGGTATCAGCTCATTTTCCTCCTCCCTCCCCGTTCCAGCCTCCCTCATGGACGCTTTATAATTTATAAACTTTATTATTATTATTACATCGGATCTTACACTGTCCGATGTCTCCCACTTTTCTGTTGTCTATCCTGAGGGAGGAGGCGTTATGGAGATCCTTGTAATCAGTTCCCCCTTTCTACCCTACCTCCCCTCCACACTCCAGGTATCACCACTCTCACCACTGGTCCCGAAGGGATCATCTGTCCTGGGTTTCCTGTGTTTCCAGTTCCTATCTATACCAGTGTACATCCTCTGGTCTAGCCCGATTGGTATGGTAGAACTGGGATCGCGATAGTGAGGGGTTAGAAGCATTTAAGAACTTGAGGAAAAGAGTCAAGGTGTAGCATAAAGACTTAGAGGAAAAGTTGCATGTTCTGTATCTCTGGTTTTACCAACCCTTTGAATGCAGTGGGAGAAATATGGGTGAGGTGTGGTACTAATTGGCTTACTCGTTAACTTGTTGCCTATTTGCTTCCTTCTGGGTTCCACTGCTTTGAAGACTGAGGTCGTTGTTATCAAGTTTCCACTTGCTCTATTCTCCAAGACTGCGACCTGGGAGACCACACTGTTCCTAAGTGAGGGCTGGGAAGAGGAAAAGGTGAAGGAGCCAAGGTAGGCACTTACTTTGGGCATAAAATTTAAGACTGCCCTGATCTGAATAATTAAGAAAATTTTAAGTTAATAATTCTTTTCACTTTAACTTAATTTTTGTTTGTTTGTTCGTTTGTTTGTTGGACATCGCTGGTGGTCACGGGAGCTACCCAGCCTTGTTCCTGGAAAGCTGCTGCTGGATTTGAACTGCCAAGCCAATGAGCCGCAGTCCCGCACTCAACCACCGGGGCTCATCCTAACTTAATTTTTAAAATATAAAATCAATACTAATATTTGATGATTAACAAAATATCAAAATGCTAATTGCCACATTGCTCAGGCTGAGACAAAGGAAAAATAAGAAACACAGAAGGTCTATAGGGATGTTATAAGTAGTTTACATTTGCAAATAGTTTTATGTCGGAGGAGATGTTGGGTACTTCATTTGGAAATATGAAGACAAAGTGATATCAGTTGTCCATGTCAATATGGCTAAGCAATCTAACTGTGTCCAGCATCTGAGCAGAAGTAACAGCACTGCCTAATAGGCCAATGGGAAGGAGCTGTCTAAACATGTTTCTCTAAGAATGGCCTTGCTGAATTGACTTTTATTCTCGCTATGTGTCAAAAGGAAGATTTGAATTGGGGTATAACTGATATTCAACTCTTCTTCTTAATACTTCATAAACCGGGTCACTTGCTTCTCAGTTCACGATAATGCAACTGTATGATCTCTTTAGAGGGGAAGACATTCTTATTTGCCATAGTGGAAGGCTGCCTTTCAGTTTATCCATATTCTATAAAGTGTGTAAATACCATTGGACACGTGTGTGGTGTGGAGTGGTGTGGTGTGGAAGGTGGGTTGGTTACTTTCTTTTTCTGAGACCCAGGTGTGAAGAAACAAACTGCAGTAGCACAGTTAACAAGTGAATCAACAAGGTGGCTTTATTCTTCAGCTGGTTGTTCCCTGTCAAATGATTTCTCATGGGTCTTTTTCCTACCGCAAACTCCCTGTTTGACAGGGGAATAGGCCTACCTTTCTGCAGCCGGGTTAGCCTTTACTTTTTCCGGGGCTGCACTCACCGAATTCTGGTCGTTTCTCAAAGCAGGGCTTTGGTGATCTACAGCAGGGGTGGACACATTTGTCTGAACCTTCTCAGAAACATGAAGTGTTTACAAGTATCCCAATAGACCCCATTTTTGAAAGAAGAGACCTGAGGAAGAATCCCATAAAAACTCAGTGAGCAGGGCCTAAGTGGAGGGAGGATGTTATGAGAATGATGATGGCAACAAGTGTGCAAATGTGGTCTGCATACAATTGATGTATGCATTGATCATGATGGGAGTTGTATGAGTCCCCAATAAAATGATTTATTTAAAAAAAAAAAGAGGGGGAGGAGCTTATACCAAGGACTCAAGTAGAAAACATTCTGGAAATGAAGATGGCAACATGTGTACAAATATGCTTGATACAAATGATGTATGGAATGTTAAAAGCGCTGTAAGAGCCCCCAATAAAATCATTGGGGAAAAAACCAGGGGAAAAAAAAAAACCTTAGTGAGCTCCTATATGTCTATGATAAGACAGTTGTTAACCACCTAGCCTCTCTCCGCTTTGAAAGAGCAAATAGGGTTAGCTGGAAAAACAGCAAAGAAATGTCTGTACGTAGGCTACTTAACCGATAGCTGCATAACTTAGTGAATTGTTGAGACAGCCAAGTGTGACACTTCATTTGTAAACTGCCTCAGACCTGCTCCTCTCCTCTCCTTACTTTGTGCCTCTCGTTCTCAAACAGCAACTGTGATGCAGGTTTTAGATGAGCTGTTGCGACTACCACATGAGCTGCAAGGACAAGAGAGAGGAGCTAGCCAGCATTTTACTTTAAGAGTTCTTTTCTCTTTTACCACCAGACAAGAATAAGGAATAATGGGTCTTAGTTGTCATTGGCTTTGACCAGACCTCTTGAAAAATTGAATTTTTTCTTAATGTGCTGTTCACAGTCTTGTTCGGATCAAAAGTATCTAAGTCACCCATACCCAGTAACACAAATACTGAAACTACTGAAAAAGTAAAAAGTAACAGGTTAGGAATTTTTATAACAAAGAAATTTAAAAGTCTATAAGATGTTAGAGACTGAATTTGCGAAGTAAATTTTTGAAAGGTCTGATTTTTATATTTTCTAAAATCAAGCCATATTCTCTAAAAAAGATATGCCATATTATGTTTTAAAATTTTAATAATACAAGCCCTGGTGGTGCAGTGGTTGTGTGCGGGACTGTGACCCAGGGTTGGTGGTTCAAATCCAACAGCAGCTCTTCAGGAGCAAGGCTAGGCTTTCTACTCCCACCAGGGCAGTGATGGGGAAAAAGAAAAAAACATAATACATATGACACAAGTTACATCCAATTTTTTGCCCTGATTTAAAAAATTCCGTCAGGCTCTCTCCCCCAATTTTAGTAAAATAGTTGTAAATGTTTTTGTTTCACTACAGGTAGAGTCCACACTACTCAGCATTTTTCTACTGCTCCTGTTTTGAGGCTGCAGTGCATTGTCAGTGACTTCCTGACTTTATCAAGAAGGGCCAACTCTAGGTCTGTTTGTGAGGGCCTTGCTTCTGCCAAACCTCCTTAGTCATTTCTTGGTTCTCTCCCTTTTCACCCAATTTCAACTTATTCTGGGTGTCTACCTCTATCTGTTCCCTCCAGGTTCTGTTCCTCTGGAAAAACCTCACTAATACAGATTTGAGCATCAGGAGGCAGCCTGTGGCTGTAGCCCCTTACAAAACTGTGTAAGCGTCCTTGGCACTGAGTATTGGGTAGAGGTTGGATAACTTTTGAGGTGTTTGATCGTTAAAGCTCTGAGTGCTCTGAAGAGACAAATGGTAGAATCCAGGAATTTCAAAGTATTCCTAGTAAATAGAGAACTCTCACAACTTAAATATGGATATTATAAAAACATTTCTGTTGCACCACTCATGCAAGTAAATCTAACAGACAAAAACCAAAACCTCATAGCCACCTGATTAGACAGGGCAGAACTGCCTTGGTGGGTTTTCGAAGAATGTAACTCCGTGGCGATCAAAAGTCATCCTTCTGCCGCAGAGCCCTGGTGGAAGCAATCTGCTGACCTGGTGGTTGGCAGCCCAACACGTAACTAGGGAAACCTACCCCTTTGCATAACATGGCAAAGACCTTCGCGGAATTGTGTCCTACTGTTTTGTGAAAAGTACAACTTGTAAGTAATGAAGCAGATATTTAGTTGAGGGGATTTCCAAGCCAAGACAAAACAAAAGTGCATCCTAGTTTTTCTTCGTTGCTTATAATAAAATATGAAAGGAAAGAAAGTAAAATGTGAAGGAATTACTAAATGTAGACAAAAAAGGGCTTGTAACGTTGGAAAAGTATAAACTAGCCAAAGACAAAGAAGAGTGCACTAAGGGTGTAGCAGCAGAAACTTTTGCCAAAAAGCTCAGGAACCTGAATTACAACTAGAATAAACCATCTCAGGAAAAGCTTCACCAGCTTGGACTGAAAGGGCAGAAGCAGGAGAAAATGAAGGTGGGTCGTTAAGCTGTGTGGGATTCTACAGGCAAGGACAGGTCAGCCGAGCTACTCTATTGGAAATATGGAGTATCTTTCTAGAAAAGAGAAAATGGCTCTGAGTGTGAGTGCGCAAATACCCCCTCACTGGTTCCACAGAGTGATGTTAATTGGCTTCCTTGGAACCTATGGCTTCCTTTTCAATTTCTTCCTTTTGGTAATGGAATGTCTGTCCGATACCTATCCCACTAATTTAATAGGTTCATAATGGTGAATTCTGATGCAGGAAGGATCATTTCCAAAGACGTGACCATATCATGTGATAATTAGGTTTTATGTCAACTTGGCTGGGCCAGGCAGAGTTCACCCATGATCAAACATCTGTGATCAACTACATGATGGGACTTTTGTGAAGCAGCCTAGAAGTGGTGGAAAGAAGAAGATGGAGAACCTACCTCCTTAATTCTGGTCACAGCTTTGGTACAGTTGAGGGAAGTTTCCCTTGGGGAGTGGCCGACACAGTTTAGATGACCCCGTGCAGAAGCTAGTTTACTTATGCATCTGGCCTGACCACCTCCTATTAAAACACCTGCAATGCCAGGAGCCACCAGTCTGTGGTCTTCCTACGTCATCTTCCTGCTTCCTGTTTGTCAGCTTCTGCAGCTGCATGAGTCAGAAGGAAGCCTTCCACTTCCCTCGGACCCATCAACTTGGACCACTCTGGAATTAACCACTTCTACAATTGTGTGAGCTGTTTCCTGATAGCAATCGCTATTCACATTCAAGACTGACAAATAATGCTTCTTCAGAGAACCCAGCCTAACACAGAAGGCCATCTGTGATGGATTATAACCTCCTCCAAAATGATATGAGAAATTCATAGCATCTGGACCCTCAGAACGTGATCTTATTTTGAAGTAAGGTCAATGCAAAAAAGTGAACAGCATTTGAAATAGAGTGAATGCTAATCACGTTGTAACTGGTTGCCTAATAAGAGACAGAAAGAAAGCAGACATACAGACAGAAAGCCACAGAAGAAGGAAGAGAATGTTAAGGAGGAATGATCAGAGTGATGACGCTGCCACAAGCCAAGGAATGCCCGAGGCGACCAGAAACTGGAAGAGTTAAGAAGCATCTTCACCTATCGCCTTCAGGCTTCTGGTCACTTAAACTGTGGGGAAAAAAAATAGATTTCTATTGTTTTAAGCAACGTAGTTTGTGGTATTTTGTTACAGTTGCTATCTCAGTTATCTTGTCCTATAGCAGAAATATAAGTAGATGGCTTTAACAAATAAAATGATATTTTCCCAGTTTTGAAGGGCAGAAGTTCAAATCTGGGGTGTCTGGTGTAAGGGGAAACTTTGCTCAGTTCTTCTTGAATTCCTGTTCAAACAGTTTTAATGTGGCTTGCCATCCCTCTTTCCTATCTTTAATGGTTTGTTTGTCCAATCTCCTTTATATTGCAAAGAAATTGAGTCAAAATATATCCTCATTAACATAAGACAACCCACCCCCAAATGGTATTTTAGCCATACATATAGAGATTAGAATGTTCAACATATATCTTTGGGAGCTATCATTCAATCTGTAACAGTGGCCCTAGAAACTAAGACACCACCTGTCAACAAAAAAGTAGCCTTACAAGCTTCCCAAATTGAGCCATATCTTTGACGTAGGCATTCCATATATTCGGAATCTTCATTTTGCTTCCCTAGCTCTGAGTCAGAATCAACTCAAAGGTATGAGTTGAGTTCTTTGGAGCTGAATCTACACTATTATATAGCTGTCTTTTTTTTGGGGTGGGGGGGGGCTCAATCATTGCCTCTGATGGTCGTGGGGCTACCCAGTGCTGCTCCTGAGAGCCGCTGCTGGATTTGAACCGCCAAGCCTGCGGGCCGCAGTCCCGCACTCAACCACTTACACCACCGGGACTCAGTCCCCCACCTCCCACCCCCCATATAGCTGCCTCTTAAGCACAAAATCAAACCTGTCCTTGTCTTTAACTCAGTCGGTGTTAAGGTGAAATCAGACTAAAGAAAATGTTAGAAGGGAGATATACTCTTATATACTTATATACTTAGATTTTACGTGAACTTGCTCCTGTGTAAAAGAGCAAGTGTGGCGTTCAATCTGTGCATCAGGTCACAGCCTGGTGATGTCTAGTAAGGGGTGTGGCCCTTTTATAAGGGTAAGAGTGAGAATATTTTCCTCTTTCCCTTTGCCTTCCTCTTATCTGAGACCAATGTGGGCCTCTGATCTGGAAAGCTGTTGGCACCCTGGTATGGTTTACTGGCTAGCTTCAGGTGCAAGGACCCAAGCTGGCTTGGACAGGGATATCTTCATCATATAAAATTACTTCATTAATATAAAATCATTTCTTATAAACATGTGAGTGTACTGATTTTGTTTCTCTAGACTACCCAGTCTATTACAACCTTTTTTAAATGTAAAGAGAAGATAAATATTAAGTCTCACATGGAACAAGAACAACTACCTATCATCATATACATATCATGAGGATATAGGAAAACTTTTTTTTTTAATTTGGAAACCTTTGGATACTTTCCCAAGGCAGATCAGTATTGACTATGGCAAGGCATTCAATTCTGTGGATCATAACCAACTATGAGTAACCTTGAGAAGAATAAGAATTTCATGTGGAAACTATACATGAATCAAGAGGCAGTAGTGCAAACGATAGGGGAATACTGGGTGGTTTAAAATTAGGAAAGATGTATATCGGAATTGTATCCTCTCACTATTTCAATCTATACGCTGAGTAAATAATCAGAGAAGCTGGAAGCTATGAAGAAGAACGTTGTATAAGGACTGGAGGGAGGCTTATTAATAACCTACAATGCAGGTGACACAAACTTGCTTGCTGAAAGTGAGGAGGATTTGACTCACTTGGCAAGGAAGATAAAGGATTGCAGCCTTCACTGCGGATGACAATCCAGTGTAACCAAATCCTCACGACTAGACCCGTAGGTAACAGCACGATACACGGAGGGACAGTTGGCGTTAAGAATTTCGTCTTGCTTGGATCCACAATCAATGCTCATGGTAGCAGCAGTCAAGAAATCAAAAGACACACGGCATTGGGTCAAGCTGCTGCACAAGCCCTCTTGAGTACTGCAAAGCAAGGGTGCTACTTTGAGCAGCAAGGTGCACCTGACCCAAGTCCTGGTATTTTCAGTTTGCATAGTATGCATGTGAAAGTGGGACAGCGAATACGGAAGACTGAAGGAGAATTGAGGCATTTGAATTGTGATTCAGGGGACGAATACGGAAAGTCCCAGGGACTGCTGAAAGAATAGACAGATTCGTCTCGGAAAAAGTACAGCTGGCATGCTCCTCAAAGGCCAGGAAGGCAAGACATCCTCTGACATACTTTGGACATGTCGTTGGAGAAGGACATCAAGCTTAGTAAAGGAGAGGGGCAGTAAAAGGAGGAAAACCCTCAAGGAGTTAAGTAGACACAAGGCCGCCAACAGTAAGCTCGAACATAGAAAACCGGAGAGGATGGCGCAGGACCAAGGCAGAGTTTGGTTCTGCTGTGCTGGGGGTCACTACAGGTTGGGATGGGCTCCATGGCACCTTACAACAACATACAAGTTACACGGCCATCTGAGATCAACGAAATGCAAACCGAAAGCAGACTAATGTGAAGAATGATCCAAAAGCCAGAGGCATCTAGCAACAACACCAGTGCAGAGAGGTACTCGATGGACCTGGATCAAGTGTACAGACACTTAGGCATGTTTCAAGAATCTGGTATCCAGTGAAGGTTATAAGAAAACACTGTCACATTAACACCTAGACCTGCAGTACACGCTTGGCATCCCCTACTCTGTTTTTTCTGTTTGGAATGCCCTGGCCCCAGATACACACCTAACTCATTAGCCTTGGCTCTAATGTTTGTTAATGTTTTCAATAGTATCATCCCCGATCAATTAATCCTCCAATTGTTCTGACTCAGACATGTTTTTTTTTTTTGGGGGGGGGGGCCTCCAGATTTCAGGTTTCATGGCTGGACAGGATCCCTGCCCATCATTTCTGCTGTTCCTGGGCCCACTGCTCTGGGGTCAGGGTCTTCTGCTTAAAGGCATGGATGTGCAGAAGCTCTTCCTGAGGCACGCAGTCACCAGCCGGTCTCTGTAGCAGCGGTTCCCCCTTGAACTTGGAGGACACAACCAGCACGCGGAAGCTGAACCAGCAGCCATTGGGAGTCGTGTCCTCCACCTCCATGTGCACCACTTCCAGCTCTTGCTTTAGCTTCTCCCGGAGGTACTCAGCGCTGACTTCCATTGCGGCAGCCCAGAGCGGGCGGCAGCCTAGCGGGGACCACACCGCAGCCCAGACCCGGGTCAAGAAGAATTGTGCAGATTGTGCAGGACCGGGCTGAATTATATTCTGTTGGACACATGGTTGCTACGAATTGGAACCTCTTGACAGTGTCTGGAAACCTCAATGGCAGAAGGCTTCTGCAAAGATTAGAGTCCCGTGAGCTCATACATATCTTATCGGTCCTTTTCAATACTGGCTTTTCTTATTTCACACATAATTATCCTTTGCTAAAAAACCATTTAAAGTGATGTATTGCCTCCCTTTGTCTAAATGTAAGCTCCCTGAGAGTAGGGTCTTTTTTTGTTCACTATTAATCCCTAAGCCCTAGAATCGTACAAGAGGGAGAGAGAGAAAGGTTCCTCTCATACAGAAGGGAGTAGTAGCTGATGCCCTAAAGTCTTTAGTTACAAATCCCTCAACTAAAAAAAAAAAAAATTCCTTTAAGGACTACACCAAACTCTCACTGTCAGTGGGTCAATTCCGATTCATGGTGACTCTGCAAGGACAGGGCAGGAATGCCCCCAAGGGTTTCTGAGACCTCAGTTCTTTATGGAAGTAGAAACCCTCACTGGTCTCTACCAGGGCTCCTGCTAAGACTGCATGCAGCCAGTCAAGGGCTAGATTTTTCCTTCCATTTATCTGAAATGACTTGAGCCTGGAGAAGGGAATTACATACTGGTCCCCAAAGCCATGTGGTGGCTAAGAGTGATGGGCACGCATGGGTGTCCCTCCAGAAACTTGACTTGGCTTTCAGCACGCGCTTTCTAATACTGGTCCACAGTCATTTTTGATGGAGCAGAATAAGTTGTGAGTATTGAAAACTGAAAAATTGTTTGTAAAAGATACATCTCAATTGTGAGAGTAAAATTCCAAAGCATAATACGGAAAGAGCTAAAAGGAAGAACTTTGATTAGTAGGAGTTAAAATGTTGGAAGAGACAAAAGGAAGTATTCCTCAGAGACCCATCGCTGGCTTTTCACATCAGTCTGTCTTTCTTAGAGAAATTTCCTATCATACGTAATTTTATGTGGCAAAAATAGGCCCTTTCCCCCAAATTCTCTCCACATTTTTAGCCACACCTGTGTAACGTCTTATTCACATGTTCTATCTACCGTTCATTGTATGTAAGGACCATCCAGCCTCAAGACAATTACTCTCACAAGTGCCATGTGCGCACGCGCGTGCACACACAGCGACACACAAAACAGATGTGGCATTAAGATTTACAAAGTTATTGAAACTTTTTAACAAGTAAAACGCATCTTTACTTAGCTACACCAGAATGAGGAATAAAGGGGTTTACATATGTTCCAATTCTAAACCTATCAATCAAGCCCATGTTATTCCTTTGGGAGCTTATTTACATGCATATTTATCAGCCTCACATGCTAATTCCCTGCTGTTTTATGCCTGCGAGGCATGTTTATGAGTCATAATTGTTGATCTCATTTGATGTATTTCACTGAAGGAAGACATTATTCAGTTATGTGGCCTAATGTCAATGAGTTACGATGACCTGATCTTCCAAATGCAACTTGTTCTTTAATTTGTATTAGGATATAACTTACAGGAAAAGTAGTGCACTAAATAAAAGAATGTTTTGTACAAAGAATTTAGCTAACCATCTCATTTTCAATCCACTTTACCTGCTCCACATTCCATGTGAGATATAATTGTAAAAGAAAAAAAATCACATCATTCCTTAAAAGTTACTGACTTTTCCACATTCCTAAATTGAGTCTCCGGAACCTGCTGGCACTGGTAGGTAACTGTTGGAGTGATAACCACAAGGTCAGCGGTTCGAATATACCAACCGCTCTGCTGGAGAACGATGAGACTATCCAACTTCTGTAAAGATTTCCAGTCTGCAGAACCTGACACACAGTCACAATGACTGGGAACTGACTCTGCGGCAGTGGCTGTGGTATGGAGTCTGAGCTTCAGAATCTGCTACTGTAACATTGGGGTTCTTCTTCCAGTTCCCAATAATGCACATGCTCAACCTTGACTCTGCTCGACGATTCCTTCCCTGTTGTTTTGTTTTTCCCTGAGTCAAGAACCAGGGACTTGTTGTAGATTGTCCTCAGGACTCGCTGCTGGCCACTTGATTCCAATTCCCAGGACCACAGAGGGAACCCTGTGGTCTTCCCAGATGGCGACTCTTCAATGGGAGCAGAGAGTCTCACCTTTCTCCCAGAGTGGCTGATGGTTTCAAACGGCTAACTCTGCAGTCAGCTGCCCAACACGTAATCAACCGCCCCACCAGAGCTCCTTCTACTTTATATTGGTCAGGCTATTTTCTTCAGCTGACTTAAAATTTCGGGTACAGAGTCTTCTTAAAAATAAAGTAGGTAATAAGTAATAAGTTCTATGTAGTCATTGAGAAAATATTAAGTATTCACTTTGCAAATATTTTACTTTAGACTCTTAATATATTTTTAAAATATCGTTTTATGTAAAGTGTCTGTCACCCCAAACTCATTGCCATGGACTCCACTCGGAACCTCTGGGGCAGAGAAGAATGACTCCTTGGGGCTTGGAAACAAAACTCTGCAGAAGTGGGCAGCCTGATCTTTCTCCTGTCCTGTACCTGGTGAATTCGAACCACTGACCTTTGTCATTAAGAGCCCAACACTTAAATCCACTGTGCCACCAGGACTCTGTTTGTCCGTTCATACTCCCACGATATGGGATTCTGCTTTGTACAGGGACCCTCAGTGTTGCTCACAGAAACATCGGTGTTAGAAAGGCATCGACCGTTGCCCAGAATTCCAGGGCAGTTAGCTGCTGTGCAGAGCACTTCTGCTCTGTCCTTTGGAGTGGCTGTAAATCGACTCTCGGGCACTGGGCTCCATGTTTGCTTGTTTGTTGGTGTAGTAAGGGGCAGCATGTGCTATGACTTCTTCTCATTATGAAACAGAAGTAGAACGTAATAGTAGTGACCTATATTTCTATCAATGATTCCACATTGCTATTATAAAAAAGGTGCTTTACAATTGTGAAACATAAGTTGGAAAAGTGATTTAAAAGCATATGCAGTGATAGAATAAAAACCTTAACAACAGTTTCTACATTACCAAAAGAAATTTGACCCCCCCCAGCACCCCCCAAAAAAATTTCTGAAGGTACCTCCTAGCAATGCGCATTTGAGGGAGTGAGTTAAACGGCCACAGTGGGGCTATCACCAGATGGGTTACCATGCTGCCATCACCAGCACCATATCCCAGTGGCATCAGGAGAGCATGAAGCCCATGCAGTCTGCCTCGTGATGGCTAGACCACATCTCAGCCTAGAAATCAAATATTGGGAGATGTGCACATGACAAACACAGCTAAATGGAGCGCAGCACTCACTTCCCCTTCTAAAGAATACAAATTATGAAGACTCTCATGTTGAAAATGTTTCAGAAACTATTTTAACAGCAACATTAGGATCTAAGAAGGCAACAACACATTATTAGTATTAATATTCCTAAGCTCAAAGTTTGACTAAAAAGCTAAAAAACAGGTTTTAGAAGAGAATCATGAGCATTTAGAAAAAAAACCACACCACAACAAACTAATTATCTACATTTCTAGCATTTGCAAAAGCCTACGAAAAGTTGCAAATAATGGACTCCAGAGACAGCATTTAAAAAAAAAACAAAATAATAAACAATTGAAATCTAGTATATGTATTCACAAATCCACAAGATTTAAAATGTACATTAGTGCTTTAGAACCTGCATGTGTTAATCAAATTTAATTGATTTTCTTTCTACTATAAAGATAAAACCCACCCAATCATATATTACCTGCGGTAGGAGGTCAACACATTACCACATAAAAAATAAATTTACTCTCTAAAGTACATTAAGTAAGTGTTAAACTGTACTATCAGGACACTCTAAATAAATGGTGATGCCAGTTCTGGAACGTTATAAGCAAAATGTTAAAAAGCCAACAAAATGTGTTATTTAAATACTTTAGAAAATTTTAAACATGGGCACACTGATGTTTTCTGGTCTTATGAAAAGAAAAGAAAAATAACGAAAATTTTCTTCAGGTCTTTACACAAATGATGCCAATCCTGCTCCCCTTCTAAAGTAGAACACACCCGTTAGTTCACTAACTGTCCTCCTTCCCGGTCTTATTTTTCTCTGTAAAATGTATCACTACCAAACATGATACATCGTCGCCGTTCTTGTTAGGTGCCACCGAGCCTGTTCTGACCCAGAAGCGACCCTGGGTACTACAGATCCAAACACAGAGAAGTTGTCCCAACTGTCCTTATGGTCCAGCCCACGGATGCAGCCACTGTGTCCATCCACCTTCTCAAAGGTCTTCTGGTGCTGCCCCGCTACTTTACCTAACAGAGCGGCGATATTAATCTTACTGCCATCCCTTCCAGCAGAGAGCAAGCTCCTTACGAGCTGAGACTTTGGGTCTGCATTGAAAACAGAGCCCAGCAGAGAGCAGGTACTCAGGAAAGACAGCCAGTGAATGAAGGAAATAATGGAGATTAAACTTTACAACCAAAAGGCAAATACATCCAGAAAACGGCACTGTTTGGTTCACATTAACAGCCAAACTAGAATATTAGAGTTAGGTATAAATCGTTACAACTATTAAATTGCAAATATGAATGCTATATTGTCATCAATAGGTATATAGCTCCATCACCAGCACACCTTAACCTACCAGTCAATCAGTCCCATCTCAGTGGAGTTGTTAAAACCTTCAAATGCAATGAGGAGGGATAAAAGTCAAACTATGAATTGAAAGCTACAGCACAGGTCCCCCTGAATGGTTTTCCCCATTTAAAATGGCCTGAGTAAAAATCAACTAATAAATTGGTTTAAAACTCTTACGTGTTGATGTCTACAAAGCCCGTTGGAATCATCTGAGAACCAAAGCAGGAATTATTGCGCTAGCGCAACGAGACATGTCGCTATGGCCTACATGACTGCAGCCAGTTGATGGTGCCTGGACTCGGACCCACGGGGAGGCCACACATGGCAGAGCGGAGCTGTGCTCCAGGGGTTCTCGGAAATTGTTCCCCAGGTCTTCCCCCCCAGGGCAGCGGTTCTCAACCTTTCTCATGCCATGGCTCTTTCATACAGTTCCTCATCTGTGGGGACTCCCCAACCATAAAATTATTTTTGTTGCTACTTCAAAACTGTCATTTTGCTACTGTTAGGAACTGGGCAACCCCTGTGAAGGGTCATTCGACTCCCAAAGGGGTTGCGGCCCGCAGGTTGAGAACCGCTGTTCTAGGTGAATTCTCTGCTTGAATGTTTTTGATTAGCTGAACTTGTTAACCATGTGTACCTTCCGTGGACTCCACGATTTTGATAAAGGATTAACATAACTGAGCATCTCCTGTTCAAATATGATTTCATACATGAAAATATTTGTAACATTAAAGATGTCCAGAATATTCCAACAATCCTCCTTGACACATTTAACTGCATTTCTAGAAAAGCTAACATTACATATGTAGCCTATAAAACATCCAACTCTTCATATCGTTTACAGTGATATTTACTAAGGGTGGATAATAAGCTTATGAACTTTTTTGTATGAAGAATAAACTTCAGAGGTAGCACTGTGGCTTGATATAATTTTTTTTTCTCGCTCTTCCATTAAGCTAACATCTGTTCTGTCCACTAGTCAGTAAATCAAATTTGATGAGAATTTAGTGGAGTATAAGATAGAAATGCCAACTAATGCACAGTTTTCTAGTCTTTTCTAGCTAGTGCTTTTTTTTTTCTTATTTAGAAAGTAAACAAAAGTTTAAAAATCACAACGTGAATGGTTTGGCTAGATGATCTCTTATAATTAAGTTTTATCTCATTATCTTAAAACCATTTTGGTCTTTATCAGTTTAGAAAAAAATTTTATAGCAGCAGTTCCCTGAAAAGGAAGGTGATGACCACACTTTAAATCTCCCTTTTATACTACAGAAGCCCTGGTGGTGCAGTGGATGATGCTTTGGTTAGCAAGGTTAGCAGTTTGAAACCACATGCCTCTCTTCAGGAGGAAGCTGAGACGTGCTACTCCCATACAGAGTAATAGTCTGAGAAATCCACATGGGCAGTTCTATAGGCCTGCTATGAATCAAAATTGATTCATGACAGTGAGTTTGTTTTTTATTTTATACTATAATAAACTGTTAAATAGAAATTTTTCCACTTAAGTAATGTAATAGGTGAACTGACAAAACTGAAACCCATACAAAGAAACTTTACAAGAGTTAACTACTTTGCATATATTGAGTCTGTAATCAATTTGAAGAAATTACTGCATTCATTAAAACTTCAGTTTTGTAGTACAGTATCTTTTCTGGAACTTTGTTCATCAAGAGGACAGCATGCTTGCAGTGGAAAAGAGGAAGACTAACAATACGATGGGCAGCTAATGGACAAACAGATCTCTCATGAATGAGATCGGGCCAGAGTGCTCCTTAGGGGCAAGGATGATGGAACTTTGTCGTACATACCTAAGATATGATGACTGTCAGAGGAAATCAGTCTGTAACAATCGAAAGGTCAAACGAACAAATGGATGGTGATAATATATAAAGGTTAATAGTAAAGTCACAGAAGATAAGAACGATAGGAGAGAGAGTACCATAAAGGAGTCAGACACATTTTATGGTAGGGTGCTTTCCTCAGCCCTTCTTGATGGACCACGTGAAACTGGGAGAAGTGAGTAAGAATCCTTACTATCTTTGGACATTTATAGTTAACTATAAGAATGCATATTCAGTAGCAAATGCCTTCCGAGGTGGGTGGTATCTACATTAAGGTCCCTGAGCTCACAGGTGAGAAAACCTAATACCTGCCTTGGTTGGGTGTCCTGGAAGAAAGAGAGCAAAAGGATAATGTCGGCTTCTCTAGGGAAATATAATTAACCATGTGCTCACTTTAAGGCAGCATAGCTGTTAAGGGGAGAATTTAAGGGAATATTTAAAGCAGGATAATGTACTTGGACTTTATCTCTAACTGACCAAAGTGGATGCTTTTCTACTGTGGAATTCTAGCTTTCCAGGTTCCTTCTGTAATAAGTTAGGGACTACAGTCCTTGTCATAGTCCCCTCAGGACAGGACCTTATGGGGTCAGAACTCACTCGATGGTCACTTTACCCTATAGAACCGTGGTTCCCAACCTTCCTCAGGCCACGACCCTTTCACACCACTCCTCATGTGATGGTGACCCTCCCCCCCCCACCAACTGTAAAATTCTTCTCGCTGCTACTCCATCAGTGTGCTACTGTGATGAATCAGGCGATCCCGTAAAGGGGTCATTGGATCCACAAAGGGGTCTGGACCCACAGGTTGAGAACCTAGAAAGGGTCACGAAGAGTCAGCACTGACTCAGTAGCAACAGCAGCAGCAGGTTTGGTTTTGGGGTTTACGGGAAGTTCCTTCAGATCTTAGTTTACTAGTGGGCAATAAAAAAAAACATATCCTAGAGTCAAGCAGGAGGGAGTGAGGGAGTCAGGCAATGCAGGAAGGACAATGCAGTAACTACTTAACAGTAACGAGGCTCCTTAGTAGTAGTAGTAGTAGTAGTAATAATAATAATAATAATGAAATCATACCACGTTATACAAATGTTGGCTCCTAAATGTTCCAATGGCTTCCCAATGTTAGGTTCAAATCCAAACTCCTTCCTTTGAATGAAATGCCCTACAGGCCATGAAGGTCTGTGTCAATCTCTTAAACTTTACTTCTAAGCAATACCCTTCACTTTCATATACCGCTGCCTAACTGGTGGTTTTCCCTTCTCAAACATGATATATGGATCTCTGTATTTAGCTTTTTTTGGGGGGGGGGGTGGAGGTTACTGGGCAGCTTTCCCCCCACCCGGTCAACACATGGGGGGCTTCTCCATGAATGAGGGCTTCGCTGAAGACTGAATCAAGGAACGAGGTCACTTGTTATCATGTCCCTCTATTTTAATGCACTGCATAGCTCTCACTCGTAACCAATTTTCGAAGTGTTCCATCTTTTCTGTGCCAGGTGACCACCGGATCTCAGAACCTGGAATGGTGCTTGGCACACAATAGGCTACATTTGTATAGAGATGGCTCTTGAGCATACTACTCTGTAGTATATCAGGTCTGATGGATGTCAAATACCTCATTCTTAGTTTTAACTGTGACCTTGCATTGTATCTAATTTCAATTTTTGTCTTTGGGGGTTTCGAACTATAACTGAGAATAATAGTACCAGCAAATTAGGCACTGTGATACATGAAATACAAGCGAAAGTAAAGTATTAGTACCAGGATATTAATTCACACCAGGGCTACTCCATACAAAACCTATTGAAAGCCATCTCTGATAGCTGCCGACAAGTTGTCTCAGTGATAAATATATGTCTTAGTCTCTTTGGATGCCTTCAGAAATAATGTCCAATAAAAACAACAACAACACAGTGGTCTGATGGGGATCTGTTGGGTCTATTAAACTCAAAGCATACAGGTCAGCTCAGAAAAAATAGGCTGTCTGGGGGAATTTCAGAGGGTTATAAGGTTGACAGGCTTATTTTTAAAGGGCATAGGATGATCATGGGAGTTTATGGTAACAAATCTTTAAGAAAACCGTGTTGCTGTCAAGAAAATTGAGCTGAGGGCAACATTTTCTTTCTCCAATCATAGCAATGCACTTGCTCATTCTTCAGGGGTAGCAAGGGCTGTCCCACAACAATTTCACTGGAAACCCTTGTCTCCCTCACTCTACTGCCCTCATCTTGCCTTCACAAAACACCAGGACAATTTAAAAGGGTCATGATTTAAATTCCTTGAAGATGCCGAAAAAATGTTGTTGGACATGGTATAAAGAGAGGCGTGCAGAATTCTTTGAAGAAAAGGCGAGAAAAGGAAAACACCACATTCACAAATGTGTAGAACTAGATGGAAGATGTGAAAAGACAAAGTAGCCATACATTTGCATATCTTCAATAAAGGATTTTGTGATTTTGCAGCAATGCTTAGTGAGTTACACTCATATTACTAATTATACAACAAACATGGAAACAAAATAGTCAAAAGTGAATTTCATTATAAGTTGAGAAGTACCTAGTTATGATCACTTCCCCCGTGCTTTGCATTCGTCTCATATTTTCATTCTTGACAGGATGACCTTTGCTGATGGGGAGCACTTGGCCTCTTATTTTTGGCCATTTTTGTGTCTTAAATATTGTGTTTGCTAAAATTCATAAAGTTTCCTAAATTTTCTTCTAGAAGTTCTATGGTTTTGCTTTTCACACTGAATTGCCTTAAAGAAATTGGTAGCAACAATATGAATAGGGGATTCGTTTCCAATTCTTCCCCTAAATGAGAAATTGCCATCCCTCAGGATTGTTACACTTAGTGAATACTTCATTCTTTAGTTACTGATGTGCACTGCCAGCGCTGTCATATATTTGGCTTTCATATACATGTAGGTCCATCTAGTCTTTCTGCTTGTACCACTGGTTTATCTGTGCAGCATTAGCCATTATCATAGTACCTTATTGTCTAACAAGAAAATCGTCAGAAGTGTTTGGGCTGCTGAACCTTTTGTTCTTCATGTAACCATAAATAGTACAGTCTCTCCAAGAAGTTA
The DNA here is from genome assembly GCA_004026705.1 of Nesogale talazaci. Classification (NCBI taxonomy): domain Eukaryota; kingdom Metazoa; phylum Chordata; class Mammalia; order Afrosoricida; family Tenrecidae; genus Nesogale; species Nesogale talazaci. The sequence continues at coordinate 142,361 of PVJH01002585.1, read as the reverse complement.
CAAGCATTTAGAATTCTGGCTGACAAGTGTACTGAGTGCAGAGATCAAGGCAAGAAGCGCAGACAAGGAGTGTGTCCAGCAAGACACACAGTTCTCTGGATCTATTCAGTTCTTGAGTGTTTCTCCATAAAGACCCATAAAAGCTAGTACACCATTCACACAGTTCTCTGGATCTATTCAGTTCTTGAGTGTTTCTCCATAAAGACCCATAAAAGCTAGTACACCATTCACTGGATGTACCACAAGTGTGTTTTCTTTTTTTCAATAAATGGTACATATTTTTTGCTGCTGTATTTGTAATGGCAACAGACATCTGCATGTTGACCAGTAAAAGAGCATACTAACTTTAATAACTTATTCTTGGTTTTTAACGTACACGCAATCTTAAAGAGAACACGTTATAGGAATTTCAACACCGAGGGTTCTTTTAGCTGTAGTCTTTCTGTAGGGGCTTTTTCTACATTGTGGACCAAAATCCAGTTGCCATGAAGTGGATTCTGACCAAAGGAAACCCCCAGGGTTGTCAGAGTTGAATTGCACTCCACATCTTTTTCCACATGGCTAGGTTTGTTTGTTTGCTTGTTTGTTTGGTTAGAAGTAGAACACCTTGCCTTCTTCTCAAGTGCCTCTAATTTTGTTTAGCAGACAACCATGTTAACCATTTATAGTACCGAAGAGTTTGTTATAGAAATTCTTTTCTGTTCAGTGTTCTGAGTTATTAATTTTTAATCATAAAGATTTCTGAATTATTAAAAATGTTTTCCCTCCACCTACTGAAATAACTTTTGTCCTTTAGTTAGCTGTTATGGTGAATTGCATTAGTAGATATTTCTACAGACCTTTGCATTTCCAGAGTAAGATTTAGTAATATGCATTATCTTTTCACATGTTGCTAGATTCCATTTACTGATACGTTATTTGTAGCTATAATGATGAGAAAGAATGGACTTTTCTTTTTCATATGTACCTTTTATGATATTGTTATGAAAGTTATATTACCCTTGTAATAGTTGAAAACATTCTCTTTTTCTCAATTCTTAGGTTTTTATTTTTATTTTTCCAGATTATAATTATCTCCTTTTTAACTTGTTAGCATTCATTTGTAGACTCAAACTCTGAATGGTGTTCTTGCTGTGGAACAGGATTAAGCCATCTACTTTATTACATAAAAGATTATGGAGCATACCGGTTTATTTCTTTTATATTTTAACATGTTTATGATACAATTATATACGGAATTTTATGTTCTTTATAAAAACCACTTTAGTAAATAAGTGTTGCCTATTTTTATTAAAATTGTGGAACACATTTTGATAGCTATATCATAGTTTCTCTAGCCACAGTTGTCTAAAATTCAGAGGACAGCACATATTCATTATATTTATAGAGTGCTTACTATTTTATTTAATACAGAAAGAACTGTCTAAGTCAGTCGCTCTAATATTTATTTTATGCAAATTGGTCCATTCACCTAAGCCTTTCAATATTTTTTGTTATAAACTGTAGGGATTATTTCCTAAATATCTTTTTAAACCAAATTATAATTCTGAATGAACTTCACAAAGCTGTTTTCAGCATGCAAAGAATTTTTCTGAGACAAAAATTACACTTGTTTTAGAGATGGTAAAGATGTTAACATTACTCCTACTTAGGTAATATATTTTTCATTTGGTAATTTCCTAAATATAAGAAATTTAATATTTTAATCATTTTATTGGGGGCTCTTACAACTCTTACCACAGTCCATACATCCATCCATTGTATGTCAAGCACATTTGTACATCTATTGTCTTCATCATTCTCAAAACATTTGCTTTCTATTTAAGACCTTGGCATTGGCTCCTTATTTTTTCCGCTCCCTCCTCCTTTATGAAGTCTTGATAATTTATAAATTATTATTACTTTGTCATATCTTACACTGTATGATGTCTCTCTTCACCCACTTCCCCATTGTCTGTACCTCAGGGAAGAGGTTATATGTAGATCCTTGTAATTGGTTCCCCCTTTCTCTCTCCCATCCCCCCTCCCCCTTCCCTTCACCCTCTCGGTATTGCCACTCCCACCACTGGTCCTGAAGGGATCATCTATCCTGGATTCCGGAATCCTGGATTCCATATGTTTCCGGTTCCTTTCTGTCGTGGGGTACATCCTCTGGTCCAGCCACATTTGTAAGGCAGAATTGGGATCATGATAGTGGGGAGGAGGAAGCATTGGAGAACCAGAGGAAAGTTGTATGTTTCATCATTGCTACCCTGAACCCTAACTAGTCCACCTCCTCCCTGTGACCCATCTGTAAATGGAAATCCATTACCTTTGGGTCCCCAACCTGTACTCCCCCTCATTTACAATAATATAATCTTTAGTTCTTTGATGCCTGATACCTGATCCCTTTGACACCTCATGGCCACACAGGCTGGTGTGCTTCTTCCATGTGAGCTCTGTTGCTTCTGAACTAGCTGGCTGCATCTCAAACTTCAACCTTTAAGGCCCCAGATGCTGTAGCTTATGGTAGCTGGGCACCATCAGCTTTTTTCGCCACATTTGCTTATGTATACATATGTTTTCAGTGATCATATCAGGAAGGTGGGCACACAGTTATTTTTTTGTTCTTTGATGCCTGATTCTTAGTCCCTTTGACAACTTTTGGTCACATAGCTGGTGTGCTTCTTCCTTATGGTCTTTGTTGCTTGTGAGCTAGAGGATCGCTTGTTTACCTTCAAGCCTTTAAGACCCTCAGACGCTGTATCTTTTTTATAGCTGGGCACCATTAGTTTTCTTTACCACATTTGCTTATGCAAACGTTTGTCTTCAGTGATCATGTCGGGAAGGAGAGCATCATGGAATGCCATAAGAGAATAAAGTGTTCTCACATTGAGGAAGTACTTGAGCAGAGGCCCAATGCCCACCTTTTGCCTTAATACAGAACCTATAAATATATGCACGTAGCTCTATTTCCCCATCATCATCATATACATAGATACATGCCTCTATTTAGACCTCTATAAATGCCCTTTGCCTCCCAGTTTTTTCCTTTATTTCCTTCTAGTTCTCTCTTGTCCCACTATCATGCTCAGCCTTCATTTGGGTTTCAGTAATTTCTGTTACCCTACCCGTGATCAATCCCTACCAGGCCTGTCACACCCTCCTTGTCATTGATTTTGAATCATTTGTTGTTCCCTTGTCCCTGGATTGTTCAACACCACCTCCTTTCCCCCACCTCCCCCTCTCCCACATCCCGCCGCAACCAAAGGTCCTGCCATTTTCTCCTCCAGACTGATTATCCAGCCAATCTTATCTAGATAGACCTGCAGATATAATATGCACAAAAAAACCAAGACGTAGCAAAATTAAGCATCAAAAGAAAACAAAAGGACAATTACAACAAGAAGAAAAAAAACTGATTTCCAGAAAAAATATATAAGTAAAGATAATTAAAAGAAGAAAAACCTGTAAATAGTTCAAATCTGTTTGCTGACCTCTAGGAGTGACTTCTAGTCGAGTCTGATGGGGTTCCACAGCCTGGCCCCCAAGTCTATCCTGGGCACTCCCGTAGGCCCTCCATGCTCTGCTCTACTCCCACTGCTCTGCTGCACGCCCTTAGTGTTTTCCTCTGTGTGGCAGGGTTAGACCAGCTGCAGTTCTGACACTCTGGCTCCAGGGTTGTCCACCATAGGGCCATGGGTCAGCAAGGGATGTTGTGTCTCACAGCAGAGCTGGCCATCTGGTCCTCTCTGTGCATTGGCTGTTAGATGGGACGTTGTCCTTAAGGCGATGTGGACCAGGTTGTGTGCCACTCCCGCTCTCTTCCTCCTTTATCTGCTCCTGTGTGCTCTGGTCAGACATGCCCCTCTCCTCTCCCTTGAGCTTCAGTGCCGTCCTCTACAGTAAATTCTTCCAGGGGGAGAGGCAGCTGTCCGCAGGGGTGGGCTTGGGATCTGGTCCTATCGCATGCTTTCTAAGAAGCATTTTCCACTGGCCACCTTCCTGTTGAGAACTCTTAATTCCTCATCTTATACATTGACCATCTTGGTTTTGCAGTGATTCTCTTGTGTTTTCCAGTCATGCCACCTTCTTTTGATAATAAAGTTCTAAAATTCTTATTAACATATAACATTTATGGCTGAGCCCTGGTGGCATAGTGGTTGTGTGCGGGATTGCGGCCCACAGGGTTGGCGGTTCAAATCCAGCAGCAGCTCACCAGGAGTAAAGCTGGACTTCCTACTCCCAACAGGGCAGTGATGCCCCCCCACCAAAAAAATTTACTTAGTAATTGTTCATTTACATTTTGCTTTTATATCTGTGGCAAAGTGATTTTTTTTGTTTAGTTTTTTTTTTTTTTGGGGGGGGGGGCGGGCGGCATCGCTGCCCTGGTGGGAATAGGAGGCCCAGCCTTGCTCATGGAAAGCTGCTGCTGGATTTGAACCACCAACCCTGTGGGCTGCAGTCCCGAACACAACCACTACGCCACCAGGGCTCAGCCAAGGCAAAGTGATTTTTTTTGGGGGGTGGGGGGACAAAGTGATTTTAGAAAACAATCCTGAGTGTTTCCTTTTCTGAATTGACAGCTCCTTTCATCACACCATATTTAGTGTCATCATCACTATGTAGTCTGATCCATGAACACTGAATGTCTCTCCATTTCTTTAGATCTTTCTTACCCTTTTTTCTTGCTTGCTTAACTTTTGACGGGGTGTTTGAGTACTTTTCAGTGCACACCCAATGTACTTTTGTTCAATGTATTCCAAACTATTTAATTCTCTTTATCCCTATCATGACAATTGCTATTTCATATTAATGAAGTATTCATTTTTAGAATGCAGAAGTAAATTTTGCCTATGTTTGACTCTGGGTGACTCTCTTTGGCTAACAGGATGCGGGAGATGTGGCAGTTCTAGTTTGAGCTTATGGAACTCTGATCCCACCGTGGAAATAAGCAAAGCTTAGGCTGCTACCGGATAAGAGATCTGGCTCAATCGCTTTAGGGTTTCAGTCAATAGCTCACCGATGTCCAGAAACACAAATAACGCTATCTGAGACTAGCTAGTCTTTGGCCAACTTCAGGCACATGAGCAAGTTCCACCTAGATCAACTGCATTATCATTCGTCCTTCTGGGTCCACAACCAATAAAAACTTATAGCTTTCTGTGACTATGTTAGGGATGATCTTTTTTTCTTTTTTCCAATACTGCAAAAACTAACAAAAACACTCTCAATAGGTAACGTGAGCTAGTATTACTTGGCACATGCTAAACATGTACGTAACTGCCCTGGCTCTTTTTGGTCACTGAGCTCAGTCAGATATACATTAACCATTTGAAAACATTTTCAGTTTATTGATTAAAAAATGCATCAAGGTACAATTCAAGGAACTTTTATAAATTATTAAATTGGAAGAGCTGTGCAATGCGTCTTAAATAAAAGTATTTTGTAACTAGGTTATACAAAATTATTTGAACATTAAAACTCAGAACAGGAACTTTTATGGTCACAATTATATCCCAAATCCGGTCTTGTACCTTTTGATATAAGACAAGTGAGTAAATAAAATTTCTCACTATGAATATATTTCAGAAAATTAACACAGCCACTCTGCATAACAATGACTATGCTGCATAAACATATTCTTACCCTTTCAAATAAGCATTACTTTATAATGTTTTTATATCACTCTAACTTTCTACAATAACTCATTTATTTTATAACCTGAAGAACAAAGATATCGTTTTAAGTATTCCTTCAGAATATAATTATCTGAGATATAGAAATAGTTTAATATTGAAGGTAATCATCCAAAACCAAAACATGAATGATATATTAGAAGAAAGTTTACCTTGTTCCTCAAATGCATATCTTCCATTCATACTATGAATCCACAAAACTTTCTAAAGTCATTTTGTTTAAAAAAATAATTTAAAATGATGATAATAATAATATGTAAACATGTAAACACCAGGATACATATTAGGCCAAAAGAAAAAAGAGAAAGGGGGAAAAAAGAGAAAAATTAAAATAACCCCGCAATACTTTTGTGTATGCAATTTATCAAGAAATGTTGTAAAAGAACAAAACAAATGTTGGCTCATTCTGGAGCTTCTTTGTCATAATTAATGTATTCAGGTTTTCACAGCTGAACTGCTGTACTTTGAAAAGATATTCATAAAAGGAAACTCATATTCAATGTTTAAACAAAGCTGTCAGGTTACCAAGATTATAATTTGTTTGGGTGTCCAGAAAATCATTTCTTAAAAATAGATAAAATAAAATAAAAACTAAGATGATTTTTATTTGCAAACAAAATTCTTTAAAAAGCTTTTGTTTTGCAATGTGTTTTTATTTTTTGGAAAAAAATAGAGAGGAAAAAATTATAAGTAAAAGTGAGATTATTTTGTGTGGCTATTTTGTTTCATTAGTAGTTCTTTTTCTCAAATTGATACAAATGATCTCCTTCTGCTTCTGTCTATCTGCTTGCCTTGTCAGTACAACTAATTGTCAGGGTTGGGGAGACCTCCTCTATCTAAACAGAAGATGTGCAGTTTGTAACCTGCTTAATTCGCCTTATGTCCTACATGCCCTCAGTATGGTGTTCATTAAAGTCTCAGCTGTTTTGTTTGTAGCAGTGGCAGCCTAAACATAGGCTTATTTTTCTTTGTTAAAAGGCCAGATTGTGCATAAATATACCCCCAATCTGTAGGGGCTGTGGGGGGGTGGGGTGGAGGGGGGTGTTATTGCTGTTTTTTAAAGGCAAGAAATTACTATGCATAAAAATGCTTCTTGATGTTTTCTTTACTTCCTTATCAAGCCAGGCATCTAAATGCAGGCCCATCACTAGATGTCACCAAGAAGATGAGAACCTCCCCTGTCTTTCGACAGAGGTTTCTCAAAAATCCAACTCCAACTCAATGATATGCAATCGATTCCAAGTAAACATAGCCATCTCTCAAATTCCATAAGCCATATAACTCCAAGTCAGTATAAATGAATTATACAGACTGCCATTAAAACCATAAACCATTTTTAAACATCCTCGGTCCTCTCACGTAGGACTCCAGGCGTCCAATACTAATTATGTCCATGACTTTGATGCTATAGAAAACTTAAATAAAACCGACTAACATTTACTTTGGCAATTATATCAAATGGCTTAAGTCATTTTTTTCTAATGGAGAAGCAGATATGCTTTATTGAAGACTCAAACCTTTACATTTAAACAAATGTAAACAATCATACAATCACCAGGATTTCTACTTAGTTCTGGTCTGTTTATATGTAAATTTTATATTATACCAAATTTTTTATGCAATATGAAAATAAGTCATATTGACGTGTAAGCAAATACTTATAAAACTCTTGGTTCATGTTCAGCAAAGAAATCACTTTCTCAAATCATTACAAGTAGGAAGTACAGAAATGTGTCAAATATTTAATTACTATATTTTCATGTGAAGTTTGATTAACAAGACAAAAGATTTATTTTTAACTTGTTACTGAGTTATTTGTGATGTTAATTTTAGCATGCAATTAATTAAATGTACATAGAGGACTATTAAAGTATTATGCCTAACAGCTGCAAAATACAATTTAACCTCCGAATGACTAAAAAATAAAAAATCAAAATCAAATATTGTCTTTACATCAGTTTGGCCCAAATAATGCACACTGTTAAAAAAATCAAAACCATATTAATTATTGAATAGAGCCACCAGAATATGACAGGTTTAAGAAAATAATCAAAATTTTCAAAAGCTTTGAAGAAATCAGACAATTGATTGCAGAAAACGTCCTCATTAGGCCAAGATATCATCTGTGTCAACCCTCACTGAAGACAACTAGTATAGAATCAAAAGAAAATAAATCAGAGTTCCTCTTATTCCTAAGGACAATTTGTGAGTCATTCATAGTTTATCTCCTCAGCAAACATGCTTTCACATAAAGAAGGGAGAGGTGGTTTCAGTGGTTTATAGCATTGGTATTAATCTTTTATCACCATTAACTCATTAAGGTTTAAAGAAAAAGGAACTCCCATTCTTGACCATAAAGATAAAGCATCATAACTGATGAGTGATTGAACATGAGAAAAGTTTGGAACAGAAAATTAAGCAAAGTTAGGATCAGCCTTAAATGGAAGTAAAGTTCATCATTATTTTATGATTCAACCTTAAGGACATGAACAGAAGAACTTGTTCAACAAAAAAACTATATGTACCATGATTTTCCAATAGAATTCTCAGATACTAGTAAAGCCTTAGTTGGGTGAAATTTAATCATAAGAATACTAGTAATAGAAAAATGTAACACTTACTGTGGTGTGAGTGAACTAACTTTGGAAGCAAACTCATCAGAGATTCTAATTCAGCAAAAAGGTCTTTGACCCTTGGTTTGGAGATCAAATATTATTATTCTAAACACCCTGGGATAGACCAGGTATAAAACCTACCACAGAGGAGACCGGGAAAGAGTTTCTGCACCCATATGAAGAGAAACGGGAGAGGAAGAAAGTACATTAATCACCCTTGAATTTTTTTTTCTTCAGAAAATGGGCGCGTGAAAAGAATCTGCCTCAAATATATGAATAGCAAAGGTACCCAGTTGATGCGAATGTTTTCCATGTGGTGGTGAGTGAATACTTGGTGGTTCAAACCTACCTAGTGGGCTGTAAGAGAAAGCCCGCTGATCTGCTTGCATCAAGATGACAGCCACAAAACCCTGCAAAGCTCAGTCCCGCTTGCTAACACTTGGGAGTCACCATCAATCTGAACTGACACAACAGCCACAAGTTCTGCTTCATAGCAATAATTCCAAAGCTGAGAAATTTTAAAGTCTGAAATCTTTACCTCTATCATCTTCATAAAATAAAGTGATAGTTAAGCACTTGGCTGCTGTAAAGTTAGTAGCTGATACAACCCAGGGGGTCCATGAAGAGCTGGAAGGGAAGTGTCTGCAACTTGCATTTTTGAAGGATTCTAGCCATGAAGTCAGAATCATCTAGACAGTGCCTAACCACAATGAACGACAGGATTTATTTATAAAGGCCAGGGAGAAAAGTAATGAAAACAAAAACTGATGCATTGTGACATGAGAGTGTTATAGTTGGGGTATGTATGTACAGGTGTATTATTATTAATAATTATGGACGTGAGACGTGGCTTCCTTCCAAAGGCCCCGAGTCTGACTCAGTGTAAAATATGAAAATAACAGTACTAAAAAATATCAAGGGTTCATGAGAGTAGGAAAATTGAGGTGGGAAGGGGAGAAAGAGGAGCTGATACCAAGGGCTCAAACAGAAAGAAAATATTTTGGAAATGATGGCTGCAAATGCACAAATGTGCTTGATACAATTGATGTATGTATGGTTTGCTATAAGTGCTGTCCGAGCACCCAATAAAATGATCTATTAGTTTAAAGAAATAATGAGAGTCTACTGGTAGAGTTGCTAGAATTAGAATTTTAAAACATAAAAGAGTTACAGTCTTACCCATACACGGGCAGTTCTACCCTGTCACACAGGGTCACACTGAGGAGGGATGGATTAAATGGTAGTGAGTTTGGCTCCTGGGGATAAAGCAAGAACTGAGAGGTGGTCATCACTAATACACTTGCCCTAAGAGGAATGTTAAACAAAGCCCTTCAGAAGGTAATAAAAAGGCCCTAGATAAAAAAAACAAATGAAACAAACAAAAAAAAACTTAAAATCACATGGGGAAAGGATTTTTTTAAAAAATCTATCTATACATTGTTTACAAGATTACTGAGATATAGTTAACTAATAGTGTCCTCTGACCATAATTCCTTACATGATGTATATTGTGTGCCCTGTGGCTATAATCTTATTCTAGAACACATTCTCAGCTAAGGGATTAGGATTGAATGTGCCTTTCAATTCTTTTTTTTTTTTTGGGGGGGGGAGGGGGGAGGCATCACTGCCTCTGGTGGTTGTGGGCGCTACCCAGTGCTGCTCCCGAGAGCAGTTGCTGGATTTGAACCGCCAATTCTGCAGGCCGCAGTCCCGCCCTCAACCACTTATGCCACAGGGGCTCAGCCCCTCAATTCTCTTTTACAGAGGGTGTGACTTAAAAGTCATGCTTCTTTGTTTCTTTGGGGGTGTGGTGTGCTAAGAGGCAAAAACTATACCTCAATCAGACCTATACCTCTGTGTATAAGAGCCATTTTAGACAGGGAGAGAAAAATCTCATGACTGCTAAAAGAGCTTATTCAAGATCTCCATCTAAAGTGACAGAGGCTGCGACCAGAGACATGTGAAACAGTAGCATACAGACCAGGAGATGAGTAAGAGCAGCAGTGCAGAGGCTGAGGCTGAGACCAGGAGAGGGGGGACCTTCCTGGTCCAAGAGATCAGATGGGTGAAAGATGAAAGGCCAGAAAGAGACCTAGTTGCTCGCTGCCAACAGGTATTGCTGTGAACAAATGACTATTTCCTTACTATTAACTGAAACCGACTTGTGAGAATCTACTAATTTCCTTAATAAATGCCCACAGTTGTTGAATTCTAGATGGCCCTTGTGATAGCAAAGACATGGAGAGCTGTCGAGTTGGTAACGCAGACGTAGCCTGAAAATAGCCAGAGGACAACAGAGGGGCCCCCCCACACCACTTACTCGAATGAGCACCTTATACACTGATTGAAAATGAAGTGAAGCAAAGAAATCTACGTGAGCTGGATTCTTCTAATATCAGACAAAAGATATTTTTGAATAAATTTGTCTTATAACAATTATGAAAATGTACATTCTAACAGTAGAGTTCCAAAATATATGAATTTACGGAATTGAAGAGAGACATAATTCTAAATTAATAGAGACTTCAACACCTCACTTTCAATGATGGACATCCGAGATCAATGAAGAAAGCGAGAGCTAGAAAATGCGATCACCCAACCACTCCTAACTGATTTCCATCCATTAAGTGTAAGAAGCCCTGGCGCCACACTAGTTAAGTGTGCAGACGCTAACTGAAGAACAGGCTGCTCAAATCCAAGAGCCGCACTGTTGGAGAAAAGACCTATCTTTTCCCATAAAGTAGTGGTTCTCAACTCTCCTAATGCCTCAACCCTTTAATGAAGTCCTTCATATTTTGGTGAACCCTCCCAATCATAAAATTATTTTCATTGCTACTTCAAAACTGTAATTTTGCTACTGTTATGAATGGGCGGTCCCTGCGAAAGGGCTGTTCAACCCTCAAGGCGTTGCGGCCCCCAGGTTGAGAACCACTGTCATAAAGAGCGCAGTATAGGCATGCTATCCGGAAGTTGTACTCTCCACTAGAGTCGCTAGAATTCATAATCAACTTGAAGATACACACCCGTAGCACTCAATAGTAGTCAAATGCATGTTTTTAAAAGGTGGACATTCTCTATGGTTAGGTTACAAAACAATTCTCACAATTCTCTTATAAAAAGTAAAACCAAGTATCTTTTCTGATCACTCAAAAGAGAAATTATAAAGTTCAGAAATATGCAGAAAGTAACCAATGTATTTTTAGACAACCAATGGGCTAAAGAAGAATTCACAAGAGAATTAATTAGGAAGCACCAAGGAAACAAATTAAAAGTAACCTCAGAACTCATGCTATGCAGTAAAAGCAGTACCTAGTGACAAATCCATAGCTATAAACACATCTATTTTTAAGAGCAGGGTAAAGTCGCTGTAGAAAATAATAAGACACTTCCTCAAAAAATTGAAAATGGAACTATGAGAAAGTATACACCAATATACATACCCAGAGTCTTCAAAGCTGAGACTCAAGCAAATAGTGGTACAGCAGTGTTCAAAGAATGCTGCATAGTTTAAAACCAGGAAAGGAGAAGATGGACTATATGAAGAAGGATGCAGCAAAAGGCTTGGGGGGAAGGCTCTTTAACAACCTATGACATGCAGATCACACAACCTGGCTTGCTCAAAGTGAGGAGGACTTAAAACACTTGCTGATGAAGATCAAGGATTGCAGCCGTTAGTATGTGACACAGGCAACATAGAGAAAGCCAACACACTCACACTGGACCAACAGGTAACGTCATGCTAAGTGGAGAAAAGACTCAAGTGGTCAAGGATGTCACCTTGCTTGAATCCATAATCAGTGCTTGTGGAGGCAACGTCCAGAAGTCAAATATTACCTTGCGTGAACATGCTGCCAAGACTGCTTTAAACTGTTGAAAAGCAAGGATAACACTCTAAGGACTTAGGTGCTTCTGACCAATAGCATGATATTTCATTTGCCCCACGTGCATAGGAAAGTTGGACACTGTGCTTCTTCCATGTGGGCTTTGCTGCTTCTGGGCTAGTTGGCCACTTCTTCACCTTCAAGCCTTTAAGATCCCAGATACTTTATCGTTTGGTAGCTGGGCGCCATCGCATTCTTCTGCTCTGTCTCTGCTCCCTTTCGTCTTCAGCGATCATGTCGTGAGGGTGGGCACGTGATGATACGATTTTTGTTCTCTGATGCCTGATATCTGGTTCTTTCCACACCTCATGGTCACACAGGCTGGTGTGCTTCTTCCATGGTGGGCTCTGTTGCTCCTGAGCTATCTGACCGTTTAGGAGGGGAGGAGATCAGAAGCTGATATCAAGGGTCAAGTGGAAAAGCAGATATCTGAAGAATGATGACAGCAGCGGGCATGTGAAGGTGCTTGGCACAATATAATGTATCTATGTATTGTGAAAAGCGACGTATGAGCCCCCAATAAAATGACTTAAAAAAAAGATAGTTGGACATTGAATTAGGAAGACTGAAGAAGAATGGATGCATTTAAATTACTGTATATACTAGGGTATAAGTCAACCAGACTATCAGCCAAGGCACCTAATTTACCACAAAAACTGCATTAAAAAATGTGCTGGAAAAACTCAGCTTACACTCAAGTATATACGCTACGTTGTGGGTGAAGCATATTCAAATATCAGGGACTGAGATAAGAACAAACCAATTTGTCTTCAAAGACATATAGCCAGAATGTTCCTTAGAGGTGAGGATGACAAGGCTTCAAATCCTGTACTTGGGACATGTTATCCCCAGTCCCCGGGGAAGGGCATCCTGTTCAGTAACACAGAGGGCCAGGGAAGGGGAGGAAGGCCCCTGAGAAGATGGACTGACACAATGACTGTAACACACTGGGCTCAGGGATATGAACCATGGTGAGGGTGGTGCAGGACCAAGTGGTGTTTTGTTCTGTTGTAAATAAGGATGCTGTAAGTCAGAACCTAACAACAGCATAAACAGTGTTCCAACGGGGCAACAGTCACAATACGCAGGAGGTTGGAAAAAATGAAATCCCTATAATCCAATGGATGGTTATATAAAATGTGGTACGCACACGCAATTGAGTACTACTCAGGAGGAAAAAGTCTTGCCACATGCCACATCATGGAAAAAATTAAAAACATTATGTTGAGTGAAGCCAATCATACAAGTACTCATGCTGTATGGCCTTGATTGTATAGAAAAATGAAATAGCCAAAGTTCATTAGTGGCTACCAGAATGGAGGGGGGTGGGGGTGGGGGTGGGGTGCGCACTAACTATGATGGAAAAATCACATTTAACTATGATTAGGGTTGAACAGTCTGGCTATGGCAATTGCTATCTGTGTTAGTCCGGGTAGACTAGAGGAACAAATTTATAGACACGCATATGGATATAAGGAAAAGGTTTATATACAAGAGGTACAGGACATTGAGAAAACATTCCAGCCCAGTCCAGTTCAAAGTCACAAGTCTGATACTAACTCATATGCCTGAAATCAGTCTATAAAGTCTCCTCCCAACTCACGAAGTCACAGGTCAGTGGGTGCAGAATCCCGGTGCTGGCAGGGGTCTCCCCATGGCTCCTCGCTTCCAGGGCTCAGGGTCCATCAACAGCATCCCGTGGTGGCAGAAACAACTGATGGCTGGCAGAGGTCCCCATGTGGCCTCCCTAGCTTCAGAGGTCTGGCTCCATCAGGGCAAAACCATGTGGTCTCTCCGCTGGCTCCTCTAGGTTCTCAGATGTTGCCATCTTGTCTTGTCCGTGATTCATTGTCTCTGAGACTAACTCTTAACAACTGGGGAAGATAGCTTCTCATCTTCAAGAGGGAAATATTGCGAGATTTCCCAGACATATCAGGAGAAAGCCATGCCCACAAAGAGACCTCATTGTCTACTCAATGGCTATCTCCAGATTAACAGACTAGACTCCACCCCTACATCTCAATCATGAAATTAACATAAGCACATGACTGCCACACTATCATTAACTTATACGCCCATACAATGTTGAAATACCAGAAGTTGTACAATATGTGAGTACATTAAACGAGGAAAAAAGACAAAGAGAGTGGCTGCTGCAGTAACATGTGCCACAAAACACTTTCACGCGACCTGGTTACTGGGCTTGGAGGTTTGGGGGTCATCTTCCATGAGATGGTCAGTTATTAACATTTTGAGCAACCTTGTATACCTAGCAAAGTTTTTAGAAATCTTGCAGTTCATTGCATAGTGCCAAGCACCTTAAAAGCTTGCAAGTGGCCATCTAAAGCACAGTCATTATTCAATTCTTCTTTCTACGGAACAAGAGAGGGAACGATCTGAGAATAGGAGGAGAACAGATGATGCGTAGCTATTTGCTTGCATTCCCTGCTGCCGCCATTGCTGTGAGAGTAAAAGAAGTAGAGGGGGCCTGGATACCGTTTCAGACCATTGTAAGCCAGGATTGTTTTAATGGGTAAATCCAGAACAGAATTTCAAGTACAGTTGCACTCCAGACTTTCTGGAGCCTTCGGAGGTAGATAAACTCCTTTAATTATTGGCTTGAGATACTGCTTAAACCTTAAGCCAAAAATATTCCCTGCGGTCTTCTTAAAAAACAGTAATTTAACCTAAGTAATAAAAAAAAAAAATCTGCCTTGAGTCTTACGTTCTTTAAAAGACAATCTCTATGGAATCAAATTAACAATGGCAACTCTGAAGATTAGATAAAAACATTAAGAAGCAGTGACTTTATGTTAATAAGGAAGGAACAATTCAGGAAAATGGGTGAAAATTGATACACAACTCAAAGAAAGTAATCGTTGCCATGGAATTGTACAAGTAGAAACTGAATTGGTGTGTTCTATTATGTATTTCTCATCAATAACAACAAAATTCAAGGGGCTTTTAAAAAACCATAAGAAAATGGAATTTAAAGATAATGGGGTTTTCCCATTAACTTTTGAAACTTGTTTGTAATTTTTTTAAAAAAAGATAATCGTGTAATGACATTAAGAACATACATGCATAAAGCAAAAGGTTAGTCATTGAAAGACAGAAAGAAAAGGCAAATTCACTGACAATGAGGCGATTCCCACTCATAAGGCATAGTTGAACTGTTTCTGTGGGTTTCGAAGGCTCCAAGTTTTGATGGGAGCAGCAACCTCAATTGCTTCCAAAGAGTGAGTAATAGTTTCAGACAGACAACCTTGTGGGTAGCAGTTGTATTTGAAACCCACTCAGCCAACAGGACTCGTAGACTGTCAGGAGAGCATCTGAAAATTACCCTGGAATATATGCCAGATAAAGTTAATTGAAGAAATTATCAAGAAAAAGAGCTCACCATATAATTTCATATGGTAGCTAGAGAAGATAATACATTATAGAAAAACATACTTAGCATCTCTCAATATCCAGGAGCTGAGGAAAACTTCACACCTTGGATTTTAATATTAGAGCAAAAAAAGAAATGAATGGCACAGGACATATCAAGAAAGGATAGAAGGTATATACAACGCCACTGTACAAAAAAAAAATAGTCAACCCTCAACCATTTCAAGAGGTAGGATATGATCAAGAACCAAAGGAATGTAAGGAAGATGTCCAATTTACAGTGAAGGCACTGATGACAGAGAGTGAGATAAGATACTCATGAATCAATGGAATAACAATTGAAATATTTCAAATAGCATATGCAAAGGTGGAAATAATCACTTATCAATGCCAAAGAAATTGGAAATGAGCTTCTTAACTGGCTAGAAAAGATATGTGTGGCCATTCTGAAGAAAGGTGATCCAGTAGAATGTCTAAATTAATAAATAATATCATCATGCCACTTGCTCATAAAACTAAAGGTGATTTTTAACTGTTTGCAGCAGTCTATCAATAGGAACTTCAGAAGAGACATAAAATAAGGGACATGCTGGTGACTGCTGATGTCAACTACAAAATGGCCAGATGCAGAGAATCCCAGAAAGATGATGCTCCATGTTTTATTGACAATACAAATGTACTTACATCCGTGAATCAAAACAAATTATGGGTAAAACTGCCATGCAGAGAAATTCCTGAACACTTCATTGTACTCATGCACAGCTTGTTTCCTGGACCCAGGAGGCAGTCTTTCAAACAGGCAATGGAATACTTCATGGTTCAAAATCAGGAGAAGTGTGTGTTGGGGATAGCTCTTTCCATCAGCCTTATTCAATCTAAATGGTGAGCAAATAATCTGAGAAAGGTCATCTACATGAAAAAGAATGCAGTTTCAAAATGGAAGGAAGACACATTACCAACCTGTGATATGCAGACGATACAAAAGAAGAGGACTTGAAGCACTTACTGGTGAAGATAAAAAAAAATGCATCCTTCAGTATAGACAACACCTCAACATAATGAAAACAAAAACTCTCACACAGCTGGACCAATAAGCAGTATCATGATAAGCTGAGAAAACGCTGAAGTGGTCAAAGATTTCAATTTTTGGGGCTCCACCATCAACACCCACGGAAGCAAGCATATTGCACTAACAGTATTGCACTGATTGCCAAATGTGTTGCAAGAGATCTTTTAGAGTTTTAAAGAACAGAGATGTGACTTGGAGGCCTAGGGGGACTAAGGGACTAAGGCCTACCCCAAACTATGTCATTGATTTTCTCATTTGCCTCCTATGCATGAGAGGGGTAGCAGTGAATAAGGATGAAGACCGTTTGGTGTCAGAATGGAGTAAAGAAGAATGGAGGGTGGAGGCCTGACCCCTGCCTCCTGGCGACGGGGAAGCCAGAAGAGCTCAGATATGTTCCTCATGCTATTTATTGGGCAATGACCAAACAGCTTCAAAAAACTATGCTGGAAAAGCCTTTATAGCATTCTTTTAAAAGCTTACTTGATCCAAGAAAGCACAAGTGGCTCTAAAGGTGTGGGGAGGTGCTTCTGAAAAGCAGCATCTCCGACATGCAGTCTTATCAATCCTCAGTCCTCACATGGATTATCAATCCCCTTCTGAGCATTTCACAAGAGGGCCATTTCATACAGGGTAGGAGGAGCACTGAGCATGACAACCATAAAATAATACTTGGGAAAAAGCAACTAACCTTTTAAAAGTTGGATTTCCTCGATAAAACCAATGCCTCTCGCTGAATCTATTACATTTTAAAGATCAGATATTTAAATAACCAGATGCAGGTCATGCTAATTCACCAACTAAGAAATCAACTGGCCGATCATCTGAAAATTAAAGTTTAGAAACCAGGTTGATAAGAATCTCACATGGGTGGAATGAGAGCTGTTTGTAATAGTTTGTATAATAACTAATCAAGTAGTAGTTTATCTATGCCAATGTCAAAATACTATTTAAAGAATTACCTGAACTCATTTTTTACTAAGTAGCTGTTCTTCCAGTAAATGACTCCATCCCCGACTCACTTAATCTATGGACTTCAGAGACCAGCATCAGAAAACAAGGACACAACAAAAGTCAGTTGGGGCCACTTTTCACAATTATTGAAAAGGTATACTCTGTATATACTTGAATGTAAGCCAACCTGAATATCAGCTGAGGCACTTAATTTTACCACAAAACTGCATTAAAAATATGCCGGAAAACTCAGCTTATAGCCCCCAATAAAATGATTTATTTAAAAAGGGGGGGAGCTTATACTAGGGGCTCAAGTGGAAAACATTGGGAAATGAAGAGGGCAACGTGTGCAAATCTGCTTGATACAAATGATGTATGGAATGTTATAAGAGTGTAGGAGCCCATAATAAAATTATTGAAAAAAAACTTAGTTTATACATAAGCATATATGGTATAGTCCCATGAAGCTCTTTCTTATAACAGTAATCTTTTCAAAATCTGTGGATTCAGGAAGCTTCTTGAATTTTACACTTAAATAAAATATTTATTCATTTCTGCCTGCTTGCTTTTTTAATTTTAAATTTTATGAACTTTGTTATTAACAAAAAGGGGAGGAAAGGAAAGAAAATGAAAGCAAGAGAGCGATAATCAATCAAATGAGGCAAAAATACTGTCAGACTAATTTTTAAAATTAAAGTATTGAATTCTCTGGATTGCATTTTTCTCACTTCCACATAAAATTACATGATGGTAAATCTTGCACTCACATTGACAGAGAACAGCAAAACTTATTAATCATGACTTGGTTGGCAACTCATCTCCAATGGTTACTCTGCGTGGAAAAAGACAAGTGGAGCCTTTTCGTTCTCCCTGGCTCTTCTGACCCCAACACTGAGCAGAAGAGTAGAAGTGGTCATGAAAGAAGACAGACTTGCTCACCACCTCCCTCTGGAGAGCTAAAGCTAGTGACTAGTAAAGTGAATCTTCCAGCCAGAAAATACATTAAAGGGCTGAGCCCCGGTGGCGTAAGTGGTTGTGTGCGGGACTGCAGCCCATGGGCTTGGCGGTTCAAATCCAGCGGCGGCTCTCAGGAGCGGCACTGGTTAGTGCCCACGACCACCAGAGGCAGTGATGCCCACAAAAACAAAAAAACAAACAAAAAAAGAAAATACATTAAAGTCTAAAACAAAAGCCCGTTACAGAACAGAAACTTTTAGACTCACACCATTTTTATATACCCCCAACATTCCATTCCCTCTATTTTATGATTAATCAAGAATGACCAATATGATGATAACCAAAAGTTGTAATATTATTGCAGTTATGAGCCAACACCAGAAAAACTGAACACTTAAATTTGCCTGCTCCACGTTCCCTAACCTAACTCCCATGAGCAGTTTCTGCTCTATTGACACAATGGAACATACTATGTGTACTGTTGAGTTCCAAGAAAAGCACTTGCTACGTTTATATTCTTGCAAGTGTGGCTTTCTAGTTTTGTACTTTCTCCTTATTACTTTATATCTAGCAACTCTTCCACAAAATCATCCGGTCCATTAAAAGTTTCTTTTATAAGGATCTAAGAATGCACTGTTACATTTTTTCTCTGAGAAGTATGCTATTAAATAATAGCTTGTACACTAATTATAGCAAATGTAATTGTGAGAACACATTGACATTGTTAAAGTAAATTACCCAATTTGTTAATAGTTTCATTTCAAGTGACCTTAATTGTATTAATAGTGATACTAGCAAATTAAATTGAAGAGCATTAAATACATTGGTCTAATATATCCTAGAGGAACGAATTCTCCATTACATCAGCAGAGGGAAAATAGTGATTATATGACCCACCTCAACCCCAAGTTAAGACACACACACATCCAGACAGCAAAGGTCTCATTAGGTTGCATGTAGTATTACGGTTTTATTATTGGTAACATGGCACACACTAACTCTATAGAAATAACTGAACTTTAGATACACTCCAAGTTTTAGGGCATCCTTTTATTTCTGATTAAGCAGTAATCACTCCATTCACCACTTAAAAGCTGAACTGTTCAGAAAGGGGAAAGAAACACAGACAAGTATGTTGCTGTCAGTTGTCATCAAGTCAAGTCTGACTCATGATGACTGCAAGTGTACAGTGGAGAACAACACACCACAGGGTCTGTTTACCTTTCGAAAGTAGATCACTGGACCTATCCTTCTGAGGCACCAGTGGCAGGGGTGGAACACTTGACTGAGAGGGAAAGAGCAGCCTTTTGGTCACTATTGGGTTGCTCAATTGTTGACACCACCCAAGCACTGCTAAGAGGGGTCCTCCAAATCCCTGCCGTTGAATCAGTTCTGATTTACAGTGATCTATGTAAGGTGTACTAGGTGTTTGTACATCTCCACGGGAGCAGATGGCTTCATCTGTCTCCCTGAGGAACGTGTGATGGATCTAAACTGCTGGCCTTGCAACTGACAGCCTGGCCTGACAGTCCCACCTGAAGAGTTCCTTTACAAGGGGTATCGAGGCCTGCAATGTAAAATTACATGTAAAAAAACTACAACTCTGGGTCAAGCATGCATTACTTAATAAATTCCTAGCATCGATATATATTGTGGCAGTCATGTGCTTATGTTAATTTCATGATTGAGATGTAGGGGTGGAGTCTAGCCTGTTAATCTGGAGATAGCCATTGAATAGCCAATGAGGTCTCTGTATGGGCATGGCTTTCTCCTGATATGTCTGGGAAATCTCGCGATATTTCCCTCGTGGAGATGAGAAGCTATCTCCCCGGTTGTTGGGAGTTAGTCTCAGAGATGACTGATCACAGACAAGACAAGATGGCAGCGTCTGAGGAGCTGGAGAAGCCACATGGCTTAGCCCTGATGGAGCCAAGTCTCTGAAGCTGGAGAGGCCACTTGAAGACCCCTGCCAGCAATGAGTTGCTTCGGTCACCACTGGATGCCGTTGATGAACCCTGAGCCCTGGAAGTGAGGAGCCATGGGGAAACCCCTGCCAGCGCCAGGATTCTGCATCCACTGACCTGTGTCTTTGTGAGTCAGAAGGAGACATTATAGACTGGAATCAGGCATATAGACTATTATCGGACTTATGACTTTGTACTGGACTGGGTTGGGATGCTTTCTCAAGTGTTCCATTTCTTTTGTATATAAACTTTTTCCTTATTTCCATATGCATGTCTATGATATTTGTTCCTCTAGTCGACCCGGATATATATATATATATATATATACACACACACACACACACACACACACACACACAACCTATGGAAGAAACGTATACTTCATCAGAATATAAACTGTTCATTAACTCTTCAGTCTTTAGAATAAAGTTCACATCCACTAGTCTGGCTTACTAAGTCTACAAAGTCTAGCTCATCTGGTGTCAATTCTTCTGTCATCCATATGTCACGGGCACAAGAGTCCTCCTTTCATCCTTTGAATAAAGCATGCCTATTCCCATTCTAGGGCCTTCTGCTGTATGAACTCTTCCATTTATCTGGACTAGTCTCTTTCTCTCTTTTATGTATATGTGCATGGCCATCATCCTTATACATCTAGCTCCTTCTAGACTGAAAAAGCTAGCTTAATATTAAGAATTAGCTTAAATATCAACTTCTCAGGGAGCTCTTCCTCAACAATCTAAAGGGTTCACATAGTTACTCATTGTTTTGTAACATCATTCGATTTTTAATTTTCTGTCTAGGGTTTATCATTGATGCTATTTTCTGATTTTGGTCCTTCCTTTTCCATGCTTTATTGTCTACCTCTTGCATTAGAAGACCAGATTAACGTAGTGATTATGCGTTGGGCTGCTAACCTCAAGATTAGCAGTTTGAAACCACCAGTTGCTCAATGCATGGGAAAGAGACAAGGCTTTCTAGTCTCATAGAGAGTTAAGAGTCAGACAGTTCTACCCTGCCCTAAAGGGTAACTACGTACAAGTCAGAATCAACTTGATGGCAGTGAGTTTCATTTGTTTTGGATCTCTTGCATGCAAAAATGTGATTTTCATGAAAAGCAGTTTGTCTGATTTCTTCACCATTCTGTAACCAAAGATTAGATGCATAATAAATAAATGTCTTCAGGAATAAAGGAACAGTAGTCTGTGGCCTATCGTTTTACTCAATCTGATAAAATATAAAATATCTCTACTTACTGATATAGTACAGAACTTTTGTAACCATCAAGCTTGAAAATCTACTGAATAAAACAAAAACTACTCAGCAATACTCCCAGTTCGATCAAAAATATTTGTATTCCATCAAATTTTTGACTAAAACAGAAACACCAAAAAAGTCAAATGTCATTAAAAGTTCCTTTATTAGCACAGAAAGAAGAAAATAAGAAGGAGAATTAGGGAAATAATTCTTTAAGTACATGAATTCCAAAATAAAGTGCATTTGTCTAACACATTGCCTCATATCCAAATTAAGTAAAACCAACAATTTATCTACGGATAAATCAAAGGTAGTACACTTCTTTCTTGTTAAAATATGTAAGTTCAAGAAAGAACAATCAACTTTAGTTCATAAGAACACAGTAATTACCCACAGTAATGTGGTAGAACATCAGATAATTTCTGAAGACTCAAGTAAAAAATATTTTTAATACTAGAGATGTAATAAAAGAAAATGACCATTTAAAGTAAATAACGAGATATCATTTTTATGATGCATGATTCACTATCTTCTTAATTTCTTCTATTTAAAAATACTCAGATTTTCATAAAATGTAAAAATAAAACAGCTTGAAGCTGACATAATGCTTCTCCCTCTGTGCTTTCCTGTACTCATCATATAGGATTCCATCTCAGGAAATGTAAAGATCTAAAAGTAGTACACTTCAACTCCAGAGCAGACCACAAGTATTATATGAAAAAATATTTCATATTTCCAAACATCTGTTTGCTTAACAAGCAAGAGCTTCCTTTCAGCAAAATTACAATAGGCACAAAGTAGTTTAGCTTATTTTAAATTCTCATAGGACACCCACTGAGTAAACACACTTGAGCTTAATGACCTATTAATAGAAAAAGGGGCATTCTTAATAATGTTAATAAAAACAGGAAGAAAAGCTTTGGAAGTCCCCCATGCACATACCTAACAGTGAGGTAAAATTACTTGGAAGGGCTCTCCTCTACACAGGCTTTGCAACTACCACCAAGTGAGTGGGTGGGACCATGCAAATAGGGTGTAGAGGACTCTAGTGTGGTGACTGGTCAGTTTTGTATTCCTCTGGGTATAAAGTCAGTCATGTAAGAAGCAGGGAAAAAAATCCCATGACCATCAAGGGAAAAGCCACAAGTGGATCACATGGGAGATCTGTGTGTGAAGTGGCAGTGACATCATAAACACTAGAAGCTGTAGCACCAAGACCATGAGACAGAGCAGCAGGCTTCCAAGTCCATGGGATGAGTAAAGCTGAGAACCTCCAGGCAGGAGGCTGGCTTGCAAAGTTAGAAACCCTCTTGGGCAATTTGATCAAGGCTCGTGGTAAACCAAAAGGAGAGGGTGGGACTAACCTCTCGTGAGTTTCTGTGGCACTGTCACTCTACAGGAGTAGAGAGCCACGTTTCTCCTGAAGAGTGGCTGGTTCGAAGGGGGTTTTGTAGTGCTTCTTGAGCAGGACAAAGGCCATGGGGCAGCATGGTTGAGAGGCTGAGGACTAGAGAGAGATGTGACTGGGATCTGTGTAGCTGAGAAGAGGTGTTGCTGTGGAGAAAAGGGCTACATCCTTGATGGTTTTTGATGCTGACTTGCTGGCATCTGTTAACTTCCTTCATATTTCCCCCATTGGTGAGCACTGTCTGTGAGTTCTGTAGCCACAGCAGCCACAGCAACTGTTTATCAAGCTAAGCATGGAAGGGAGTGCCATGAAAAGGACAGTAGGGGTGGGTTAGGACAGGGAAGGTGGAGGGCTAGCTGACCTCTCCCTCAGGCAGATGTGGATTCTTGGCTTACAAGTCAGAATCGATCCTGAAATTTTATAAATCACCAGAAAGAGAGCAAAGGACTTGAAAGATATTTCACAAAAAATATATATTTTAAAAATATAACATAAATATTTAAATACAGTAGCTAAGAAGCATATGAAAAATGTCCATTAATCATCAGGGAGATGTACACTGACACTTTAATGGAATACTACTTCATATCTACTAGGATGGGTAAGCTAAACAAGCCAACACAAGAAACAGCAAATGTTGGCGAGGATATTAGGAAACTAGAACCCCACCCACCCCAACACACATACACACACACACACACACACACACACACACACACACTGCTAGAAGCAAGGCAAAATGGTACAGTTGCTGTAAAAAACTGTGATGGTTCAAAAAGTTGAACCCAGCGCTACCATATGACCCTATTATCCCACTCTCAGGTATGCACCTAAGAAACTTGAAAGAAGAAACTTGAACATGGGTACACTAATAACTTTAAATGCCGCATCATTTGAAATAGTCAAAAGGTGGAAACAATCTAACTCAGAGGGACAACTACAATATGCCCTCAGTTACAGGTAATATCTAGAGTGAGTTAATAGAGATCAAAGTTGGTTTTGTTTCTATATTTACATTTTCAGTTATTTAAAATAGCGTTAGAGACGACAGTTTAGTTCTGATTCCCAGTGGTGAGAAGGGGTAGAATACGGGTGTCACTGTTGAGGAATCACTAAATCACTGTTCAGGATCAGGAGCATGTTGACAAGGGATGTCAGTGGTGGTATACTGAAAATAATTCATGACTGACAAAATGGGCGATATTTTTGCCACAGTAAAAAGAAAATACACCTTTTGGTAGAGATGTCTTTTAAGAACAAGACAATGTCAGAGAACATTACAGAAAACCCTGTATCTACAAAGTTAGAAAAAGGAAAATCATTGAAATAATATAAATATTTGAACAAAACAGATGTTGCTGTTTTCCATGACTTATAATTTCCAAACTATTCAAATAAATATGAACATAAACAAATACAATGCACAAGGATATCGGTGCAGTACATTGATCATTTTATCCTCACCATTTAAAATGATCACTGGAGTCCATTCAACAAACCATAAAAAATATCCCATGGCCAACACAGAAAACCAGGCACTAATGAGGCCTTTCAAACATCCAATACATACAGGGGTAACTGGATCAACTTTGTAAAAAATAACTGCATGCAAAAGAATTTTGACCAAAATTTTATGCACTGCTAGCCACAAGGTTGTCGGTTCAAACTCAACAGCCATTCCACGGGAGAAAGATGAGCTATCTGCTCCCATAGAGCTGTACACAAGGAGTCAGAGACCCTTCATAGAGCTGGCACAGGGCAGTGGCCTTGAGGCTATTGACTCAAACTGAGAAGTACACCTGACTCGTACACAGTTGAAGTTCTAAATTTGGGGGGGAGGGGCTGGGTCGGGGAAGAGTCCCTCAGAACTTGCACTAGATGAGGGTAAACCTAGTAACAAAAGGAAAGAGGTGCCGGAAGGTTTTCCAGAGAACAGTTTACATTTTCCTTATACTGCTACTAGAGCACGGTATTCTATTTTGCTCTATCGGCGAAGGTCAAAGTAATAAGTCTGTCAGTTTCAAAACCAGAAGTTTGGGAAGATACAGTTTTAAAATGGTTCTAACAGGAGTAGAGGAAAGGGTAGAAGGGTAGAATACTATACATGTAAGGAAATCAGTATTCCTGACACAGGGGAGGGGTCCGTTTAATTAAAACAGTTGGAGTCACTCCCAAGCTCTAATGTAATTTTATATAGACTTGAGAAAGGGGCTTGCCTTTTTTTAAACTAATCACACCCTGGTCCCCACAGATGAATTAACAAAACACAAACTATTATAATTCTCTGATAAGAATTTCATTATAATCACTTCACCTAAATGGGTTATTTTTAGGGTTTGGAAAATAGTGTCACTTTACATTGCCTGTGTCTACTATAGTTATATTTCAACCAACAAAAATTATCATCATACTGCCTCCTGATTTTGTTGGTTTAAAAATGCTGTAACGAGAGGGATCTACGATTTAAGATGGCAGGTACAATCTACCCATCAACATGGAGAAACAATGCATTTCTCATTTGTGGAACATGGGTGGCCCAAGACCCTGACTCCCCGTAGGTTACACCAGAAGAAATCGACCTGGACACTCCACTGGAGGAACTAGACATTACTTGGTAGCCCTTGCCACTACACTGAAGTTCCCTGAATCATATGTGGCTTCTGAAAAGTCCATAGCTGAGGCGCAGCTCTGCGCCAGCTCCGCGGTGCAGCTCCACGAGCAGAACGGCATGGAGCTCTCGGGGCAGCTGGCTCGTTTGGCCTCACTCGACCAGGGATGCGAGGAGCGTGCACGCATGTGGGCACTGGGGATGAAGGCCGCAGCTTTGACACCAGAGGAGCCACAGCATGACGCAGCGGGGGCCTTCTCAGTGCACAAAGCAAACGGAGATGAGCGGTTTGGCTCAGGAGTCTGCCTTGTGAAGTCGAGTGCCGCTACACACTGATTTGTGGAAACTGGGCTTGTGGTTTGTGGACTGATGATGCTGTATTTGGGTGACTTTGGTTGAGACTCATAGTAGAGTGGCATGCATGTTTAATATTTTCTGCTTTACTTTCTTATTTTTCTTTATTGCTCTGAATAGAATATTGAATAATATATTGATATTTTTAAAAATGCTACAAAAGGTCTAACTAGTAGGCTGCTAACCTAATGGTCAACAGCTCAAATCCACCAGCTGCCCTTTCGAAGACCTATGAGACTGCCTGCCCCCCAAAAGATTTACAAGTATCAGAAACTCCAGGGTCAGGGTGCATTGGATTATAGTTACTTGTAGCAGGTGAGGAGTTAACTGCCCCACTGTGGTGTGTGAGACTTTGAACCTTCGTAGGAACAAATCACCTCCTATTTCTCTCACGGGGATTTTGAACTGCTGGCTTTGTGGTTAGCAACCCATTGCTTACAGCCCTGTACTACCACCAGGGTGCTTTGGCCGCCAGATATGGAAATTCCCTTACAAACCAACTTCACTTAAGGTGGCTGCTGCTAAGCCTCTGTCTGTTGGCACCGAGGTCAACAGCGAGGTGTCTTTTGCTCCTGGTAGTTCTGGGGGGCTGGGCTGGCTCCTTTATGCACATTAGACATGTTGCTCAGTCTCGGGCAATCTCTAGATGCTTACGTATACTGTTGAGGCTCTCGTGTCCATCGGTTCATTGGGACTGTCTCCTGCAATCTCATTCATACTTTCGTCCTCATAAGCCAGGAGTCTGTTGGCAGAGCAGCTAAGTGTTGCACGGCTAACTGCAACGTCAGTGCTAAGAAAATTCCCAGCCGCTCCTTGGGAGAGAGCCAGGGTGTTCTTCTCCACTACAGAGTCACAGTCTCAGAAATGCACAGAGGGCAGTTCTACCCTGTGCTGTTGGAGCATGAGTGGGCATGGACTCTATGGGGTCAGCGTCAGTAGGAGCATCCCAGGGAAATGGATGCTATGCAGGTGCAGCCACCAGGTGGCTCAATGACTCTTCACACAACTCCAACACTCAAGTACCTCTGAAGAGGCCCATCTCCTCCTCCGGCAAAGAAAGAAATTGCCAAGCTAACTAGAGAGGAATAGACAACTCAATGAAAGACAGATCAGTGCCGAGACCAGGCAACGTCTTAATCTCAAGGTTCTAGATTTTCTCAACAGTGAGCTTCACTGTTATTAAAAATGTTTAACTTGCTGAATTTAAGTTCACTGAGAAAGCATGATTATATGAGTGACATAATATTAAAGAGCCCACATTGAAAGTTCCTGATCATATCAATGTTTATATTGAGACTTAGCCACTGTTTTTAATGTCATTTCTGATTTAGATTTTAATTCAATTTCTTTGCCTCTATCTACTCAAGTGATTTGGCTATATCTGAAAATTGCTTAGCCATTAATTATAGAGGATCGATACTCGTTCAGTCATTAAACAATACATTTTTCTCATTTTATATCCTTTAAACTGATGCTCACCTCAAAACCTCCTGAGGGGTCTAAAATCTGTGGCTTTTATCACTTTGTCATTCTCTGCTTGCCTTATTTTGTATTGGTAAGGAAAATTCTAATGAGGGATTTTTAACCTCTGTAAAAGAAAACCCAGCACACAGACTCATCTCGAGTACTTCCTCATTCCTGAACCACACACCCCCCTGATACATCCCCTCCGTCTTCCACGCCCCCAATCCTCTCCCTAACTACCAAGGTTTGCACTAAAGTCCTTGCCTTTTCCTCTTTGGTAATCCTTCCTAGTACAGAGAAAGTAGAGAAGCTTTGCCGGCCCACCTTTCAGCAGAGCCCAGATCTATGGAACACAAGTTCCTCTGCGTCACTAACAAATGAAAGTTTCCTCTTTCAAGTTCTCCAAAAGTGCTGACTGGTCGTTCCTGAGTCACGGTGCTGTTACCTCACTGAGGACCCTGCTATCCACTCCATTTTTAATCCTGGGAATTTCTACACATCAGTTCTTAGCTCTCACCTTTCTCATTCCTTGGATCTCATAGGGGTCTCAACTTGGAAATGGCATCTCTGGAGGTTGACTCTCAGATCTTTTACGCTCCTTCAAAGTCAATCTCTCATTTTCAATAGCCAGATTATTGCTGCTAAAATGCAAATTATGTGAGAGTGCTCCACTGGTCTTTGTATAAAGTGGTGCCATGGCTTTTGGCTTCAGTCTGAGGTCCGGCCATGCGCCCTTTCCCACCAGACTGAAATTCTTCCTGTTCGGAAACAACAGGAGGACACAGAGCACATACTCTTTCCCGAGTCACCTGACTTATAGCTACTCACCTTTCAAGTTGTGATATCACCACTCTCTTGATCTACCGCTATGACACATCTAAGTCAGATTCCCTACCCATCTACTACCTGAGCACTGCTGTGAATTTCTCAAGAAAGCGATTTAATTCCTCCAAGCAAGCACTTATCATTCCCTATCTTAATTGGCCATTTACTCATGTCATAGCCACCCTCTCCAATCCTGATTATCAGCCATAAACAACATGGCATGCCAGATTGTTTGTCTCTTTCAATGTTTTGTTTCCAGCCCTCAGAACAATGCCTGGTATATAGAAGGAGCACATTTATTTTATGACAAATAAAGTGCTATACTGTTGTCCACTTAGAAAACAAAGTACATAGCATGGATTGGTTAGTTTGTCTCATGTTTGCTATATGTCACACTTACAAGTTTCAGAAACCAAGTCTTAAGAAGCTTATTTTTACAAATGCTCTCTAAAAACTACGTAAATAAAATGTATAAATGAGATATAAGAATACAAGATACAGCCTATGCTCCCAAATTAGGACCATGAATGTCTTAAACAAGCATTTATTTAGCTTTCTCTTGCTAAGTGATTGTTAATTAGTGTACCATAACTTGATACATTTGACACATTTCCTCTTGGTCCTTATTAGAACCCTTGATATGGGCGATAGCTAAAGGGAAGCATGGTGAAAGTTAATCTTAAGAGGGAGCAGAAACAGGCAGGCAGGCTGATTTCTGAAGTCTAAGGAGGCAATTTCAAGTAGTTGAATAAGCAGGGGCAATAAAAAAAAGGTTACATGTAATGCAGCTTATGAAAAGAAGAAAGGTAGATGAAGGAAAAACACATGACACGATTACTGATTAATATGAATGGAGGAGTGAAAACCAGTAAAACACACTTCATTCTTTCTTTCACTTTCCTCACAGCCAGAGTAGATGCTGACTCGAGGTGACCCGACAGGACAGGATAGAACTGCCTCTTGGAGTTTCCGAGACTCACATTTACTAATTATTTTGTATGTCCTGCATATAAATGGGTCCAACATGACGTCAGCCCTCATATCATAAAAGTTTATACTTTAGACAAGGAAACAGACAATAAACAATGAAACAATGATGGATTGATCACATGTGACAGTGAGTGTTGTGGAAAAAGAGAATACTGTCTGAGGAACATTGGCCTAGGGAAGCCATAGGTCTAAATCTGACCAAAAACACCTGAAAAGGGCCAGTCTCATATGTCATGGTCAAGAGTTCGGGTTCTATAACTAGTGTAGTAAGAAATCACGAATGAGCATAACAATAAGAAAGAAAAGGGAAAGACTTTACTCTAGTATGGTTGTTAAGCATCAGAATTGAATCCATGGCAGTGATTTTGTTTTTCTAAGGTTTATGGAAGATGACTCCAGCTAAGAACCAGGGAAGGACTTTAAGTGACAAAGCTGTCTGTGGTAGTTACATAATCTGGTGCCAACTTGAGACTATTAAGAGTGAAGGAATGGACTCTCGACTATCAAGCAGGTCATGGTTTATTGATCTCATTTGAAGGCAATAAGGAGATACAACAGCTCACTTCAGCTGAGGCCCACACTCTCTGCGTGTCTCTCTCCTCATGGGTCACATGGAGCTATGCTGTTGGAGCCAGAACTCTAGAGCTGGAAGAGTCACACGGGAGACCCCAGCCAGTACTGAGATGCTTCCACTGCCACTGGATCCACTAGACTTCCACCCACTGACCTGTGTGACCTTCCTTCATTCAGCCCTATTGCACGTGTTAGGTGAGTCTGAAGAGGAACTTATAGATTGGTATTAGGCATATGAGCTAATATCGGACTTATGGACTTGATCTGGACTGGGCTGTTTTTTGAATATATACTTAAGTACTCTTTACATAGAGCTCGTTTTATTCACGAGTGTTTCCCTGAATTTGTTTCTCTAGTCTATCCAGACTAACACAGTGCCTCAGATAGCATCCCATACATTGATTATTTATCCTTCAAAGAACAAATCCATCCTTTATTCAGATTTAAATCTACTGATAATTTAGATGTGCACTAGAGCTTGTAATCTGAAGGCCTCAATTGCAGAAAGCTTTAGATAACAGTGAAAGGCCAAGTCTATTTGCAGAGTCCACTAGTGGATTAAGTCTCCATTTAATTCCTTCCAATCATTATCCAAAGAAGTGGCCGAGTATACTGGATTTAGGATCATCTACACCAGGGATGGGCAGTCTCTCCGAAGGGCTTGCCTGGGTGTATCCTTGATGGAGACCACTCTACTAGGGGGTTATGTAATCACGCTCTATCAGTTGTGCCCTGATTGCCTTGATCAGAAGGCCCTAGACCTATCTTCTATGCTCTTCTGAGAATGTATGTGTCCCAATCATGGTCCAGTTCCTGCTTCTGTAATCCCACAGATATAATAACCTGCTTCCACTCATGAGTTTGTGACAAAGCCATAAAGGTTACAAACCTTAGTGGGTTTTGTGCATTTTATGTAAATACTTTATATAAAGTACTTTATCTTCTTAGATTTCCATTTTGCAGGAAAATGTTTGTTGCATTTTAATGTGTGTGTCATATTCATTTTAAAGAAGCCTCATCTTGCTGGTATACTTCTTTATGATCTACGATTTAACTAGCAATCTCAAAGGTGATTTGTCTGACACCATTCGGACCCCATGCTAAGGGCCTCATCTAGATGATGCCTGTGTCTTCTCTCTTTTAAAACTAAGTGATTTAAATAAAAAATACATATTTCTACCCTAAAACACATGGAAAAGACCCCATACTATTTTACATGTAAAGGTCCAAATAGTTCTATGTTCTATCTACTCCTCCCCCTTTTTCCATAACACATGCAAATAAACCTATGAGATACAGTTTTTTCTGTCTTCCTTCTAGGGTGAATTTTGATAGTAAATCCTCTTCAGAATTCTGAGAATAACACAGCAGTACTATTTCCTTATAAACGTTAAAAATTCAGATTATTAGAACTACATTCTGTTTACATATGAAATCTATAACAGAAAATTTTTTTTAAAATCCACAAGGAAAACAGTATGTAGTCCAGTGTTTGCCGAGTGACAAAACTATTCATTCTGTACCCAGAAGCTTCAAAAATGTGGTGACAAAAAATGGTTGCAAGACTTCAAATATTCAAATGGAGAACTCCAGGAATGACATATATTAACATAAAGAAGTATACCAGCAAGGTGAAGCTTCTTTAAAATGAATATGACACCCACATTAAAATGCAACAAACATTTTCCTGCAAAATGGAAATCTAAGAAGATAAAGTAGATGCTTTATATAAAATATTTACAAAAAACGCACAAAACCCACTAAGGTTCGTAACCTTTATGGCTTTGGAGAACTAGATATTTACACAGCTTTCTTTCTGCATGTGTGTGCGCGCGCGTATGTGTGTTTTGTATATATTTTTAACAGTTGACAGCTGTTTTAGAGCATACAGAGATGCCATGCTGAATGAGGGCCTTGATTACTTCAAGATTAGCTATCTAAAGTTTCTATTCATTTTAAGTGTTGTTAGTTGGAAGAGTCATTAGTCACTTCCTTGTCTCATAGAACATCAGCATACATTTACATTGTTAATGAACATTTGGGGTAAATGAATTAATGGCACTTTTAAACATCAATTCAGTCCTAATAACTTTGTATGTCATAGAGATGGTAGGCAAGGATATAAACGAAAAGCCTTTTCAGTAAAGGTAACTACTCATTCCTGCATACAATGTAGGATAAAATTAATTTAAGATGTTTAACCGGTTTTTTAAAAAACCTTCAGTATTTAATGAAATAGAACATAGAAAAAGAAGTATTCATACACATGCACACATGAACATGCACACAGTATTTTAAAATAAGCGCATAGGCCAAAAATAATGTGAAAAAATTTAGTGCTACAGTTTTATATACTTGTAATACATACATACTTAGTTTTAAATTATTCACTTATGAAACTACTGTTGGAAAAATAATTTGATCTATTTAATTATGAGTATTTCTATATAGGTATTATATGTAAAAAGAAACACCACTATAAATGGTCTTATTATATTTACAAATGAATGATTAAATTGAAATTATAATAGGCATGAATAAATTTTTCAATTTATCGAAACCATAAATCAACATGCTCTTTTTGAGTTATTAGGTAACATCTATAAAATCAAAAAGTAAATTGTAGAACAAATTAGTATATTGATAAAAACAGGAATAGTATTTTGTGATTCAGAAGTTTTTAAAGAAGTACACAATGCACAAACAGTTCCATATAGTATAGAGCTCTTAAAGTAAACATCATTTTTGACTAATAATTATAAACTCCTATTTTAATGCCAGATCTTGACATCAATATAGATTTTAAAGAAAAACCAAATACAAAACACATGTGAATTATTTTGACTAATTTGTGATTTCTGAAAATAGACCTCAAACGTGTGATATATTACTTTTCCATGAGTAAAAATCTAAGTAGTCAAGGATCAAGAACAATTAAATATTTTATAAATTATTTAAAATAAGACTTTAAGAATTATCACAAGCTTATTGTTTCCTTGTAATAAACAATGTTACTATTATCATTAAATGAATTGCGAATAATATAGATTTTTGACGCAGATTTTAAAAACGAAATAGGCTATTTTAAACCCTTAGTGCCATCTACCTTAACATACTAAATTCTTTCAGCATTTTAAATGTATAGATTTAAACGTATGACACAAATATAAAGGACTTAAAGTAAGGAATGGATCAAGGATCTAATTTTAAGCACTAAAACCAGGGATTTTTAAAAAAAGACTATATTCTTAAATCATTGGGACCCAGTTTTTAACGTTTTTAAGTATGACACTGAAAGCAGGGCAACAACGATGCGGTAAATAAATGGGATTTTCTCAGAATGGAAAGCATTTGCTTATCAAAGGAATTTGTCAACAAAATAAAGAGCCAGCCTACAGACTGAAATGGAAATCTGGGAACCATATATCTGACAAGTTTAATGTTCGGAATATGTCAAGAACTCCGAATTAACAACAAAAAGGCAAATAGCCCATTCAAAAGTGAGGCAAAAACTTGAGTAGGCATTTCACCAAAGAAAATAAAACATAACAAATGGACTACACAGACATGAAAAAAAAATGCTCAAAGTGATTAGTCATTAAGAAATGTAAATGAGATGATCACTTCATACTTACTAAGATGGCTCTGAGAAATGAAACAGAAAACAAGATGCTCTGATGAGGATGTGGAGAAACTAGAACCCTCACCCATTGCCAGTGGGATTAAAAATGTCCAACAACTATATAAAAACGCGCTGGCAGTTGCCCAAAAAGTTAAACATAAAATTACCATGTGATACAACAATCTCACTAATCAGTACGTACCCCAAAGCACTGAAAGCAGGTACACAGATAGAAACTTGTACACCAATGTTTATTGCAGAACTATTCAGAATAGCCAAAGGTGGAAACTGCTTGGGTCTATCAACAGATGGAAAATACACACACACACACACACACACACACACACAGACACGTATCTGTCTGTCCCTGGTGGTGTAATGGTTACATGTTAGATAACTAACCACACACAGGCCAGCATTTCAAATCAACCAGCTGCTCTCTAAGAGAAAGGCTAGGCCTTCTACTCCCATAAAGAGACAGTCTCAGAAACTCACAGCAGCAATTCTACACTCTCCCACTGGATCACTGTGAGTCAGAATTGACTCAATGGTAGTGACTTTTTGAGTCATACATTTATGATAGAAAATATTATTCCGCCATAAAGAGAATTAAACTTGACACAAGTGAAATGTGAAAACATTACGCTAATTGAAATAAGTTCATCACAAAAGGACAAATGTTGCATGATGCCATTTACTATGAAATATCTAGAATAGGCAAGCATATAGAGTCCCAAGTTTATAAATGATTAGCAGAGGTGAACAGAAGGAGAAGCACAGGGGAACAAGGAATAGCTTAAGGAAACCAAGTTTCTATTAAGGGTGATGGAAATTTGGGGACAATGGTAATGGCTAAACAACATGATAAATGTGATTAATGTCACCAAATTATAAGTGCAAAAAAGGTTAATAACTATGAAAAAACATTGGAGTACTAAATGTCTCCTTACAAGTAGATCTTCAATTTAAAAAAAAAAAAGGTGCGGGGGGGGGGGGTAGGGGGGGGAGGAGAATCAGGCAAGCGTTTTATCTCCACTTGTTGGGGGCAGGGGAGTGGTTTTGACAATAGTTAAACTCGCAAAGAGTCAACACCCAAAAGTAAGCTTTGTTGACAAAGACCTTTTGCGTTCCAAGTCTTTGTCTGCTGAAGTCATTGTTTGGTTTATGGCTTATTTTAAACGGATGGCAGTGCATTTGGTGCTTGATTCATGTTTCAGTCTATAAAGGGAAAGTTGAGCTTTGGATGATGTGCATTCACATCCAGAGGGATCTTGCACACATCAGGGAAATATTCTTCAAGAAATCCGGCACAGAAACCCTGGAAAGCAGGCAATGCTAACAGGGTCCCATCTGTGCTATGTTTTCCACAACTAACAGACAGCATCCACTAAGGAGACTTACCTTCTGACTTGGAGTAACCGGACAGGGGGTCAATGCCCACTTCCTGTTCCTCTGGCTGCAGTGGGTGCCTCGTCTCCGATAAGGAATGATACATTTCTGGTAGGGACTGGCCAACGTCTCCAAAAGATGACCACCTGGGAGATGAAAAATACAGTGGTAATATCATGCTTTATTTTGCTTTTTTTTTTTCCTTCTGAATCTATGGGGAATAAATCGAAGATTGGAAAGAGCATGACAGACAATAGAGAAACTTGTCCAGGCTTCAGGGCCTGTGACCAAGCAATGGAAGGCATGCAGGGAGAGGTAAGAAAGGTGACAAAATGTCGAATTCAACAATTTCTTCCCCAATTTAACTTATCACAACATTTCACTCAGCGTTGAGTCACATTTATTTTCAATTAACTATGGAATAGCTGAACTGTAAGTGAAATTATTCTCACATTCATAACATGCTTTTGTTTTACTGTCAAAGTAATTCATGGTCCTAATAGAAACTTTCAGGGCAAATTAAAATCATTCATATTTCTTTGCATTTTAAATACATGACAACTTTTCAGGTGCTTTCCCATGCCTTTCCTCTTGGTAAATTACATAGATGGATGGATGGAGGATGGATGGAGGATGGATGGATGGATGGACGGACTAAATACAGATGCTGCTAATGGAGCAGCTAGCCGCAGGTCAACAGTTTGAATTCACCAGCTGCTCTGTGAGATCACGAAGGGGCTTTCTACTCCTCTCAGGGGGCAGTTCTGTCTTGTCCAACAGGATCGATAGGAGTGGTCGTCAACTAACTGCATGGCAGGATATCATTGTATAGGGTCAGCATCAGTCAGAACTGACTCAATAAATTTTGGTTTAGGGTGTCATACTAATTAGAGCGTCGACTTTAATTTATATCGTGAGTCTTTTCCTGGCCAGTAAAACAGAATGAGTCACTATTGAGGTAGGGATGCAAGTCCAGAGTCCTAGGGACACAGTGATTAAGGGCTCAGTTGCTAGCAAAAAGATTGACAGTTCAAACCAGGACAGAAAGACATGGCAGTTCTGCTTCCAGGAAGATTACAGCTCAGAAGTTTTAAGGGTGTGATTTCCATGAGTCGGCACTCATTAGACAACAATAGGTTTGGTTGGTTTATTTATCTAAACACAGATTTTTTTTAATATGGGACTTTGGATAATTTTTTATAATTGCTAGACAAAACATATCTGGGCAAAAGGGATTTTAGTGATGACTTTTGCATACTTTGCTCTAGAAAAAAATATTTACACAATAGAATATTTCTGCTGGTTCCTCATTGAAAATGGGTACTTCCTTTTTATGTGGGGGATACAATAGTCAAGTTATATATTTTCCAAAAGTATTTTGCTTGGTAATTAGATGGTCTTATTACAGACATTACACACTTCTCTGACATTTTTTTTTGTTGTTCCCGACCTGTGTCTTTTTATGAAAGAGTATTAAAATGATTGTCTCCAATCCTACCAATATATGTTTGCACTAGTAACTGAACAGGATTCTCTAGAATGCCATTCTGCTAAGTATAAAATGATCCTTCTGTTATCTCATTACCAGCAAAAGCAAGGAGTACAGTGTGCGCTCTGGACCAAAGATCCTTGTGCATGAATCTCCTAGATCCAGAAGACAGCTATAATTCAGAGAAACAGCAGCAGCAGAACCAGGAGCTGGAGCATGGAACAGAGCAGTGGACTTCCCAACTCACAGAGCAAGTAAAATCAATTGCTTTGTGCAGCAGGCTGGCTTGTGGTGTAGGATGCTTCTTGGCACTTAACCGGGGAATTTGGGTTTGGTGACCCACAGAGCTTGAGCCTTCCAGAGGAGTAACAGACCCCTTTGTGCATTTATTAGCAGACCTAAAAGAACTTTGTAGCATGTACTGATTAGAAAAAAAAATCCTGATAATTTCTCACTGGCATTACAACCTGTTAACTTTTTGTTGTTGTTGTTTTTGTTTTGTTTTCTTGTTTTTTTTTGTGGCATTACTTGGCTGGTGTGAGGAGGAAGCCCAGCTTTGCTTCCGGAGAGCTGCTGCTGGATTCAAACTGCCAACCTTGTAGGCCGCAGTCCTGCACACAACCACTAGACCACAAGGGCTCAGTCAACCTGTTAACTTCTTAGTGTATTTTGTCTGTGAATTCTGTGTACTCATTGTAATAAATATTGGATCCTAGAAAGGTAAAATAAAGAGCTTTAGTTTAGACAACACAGACATTACCACCAGGGCTCATTACTAGAAGTAGAAGGTTAGACAAAACCAATAATAGCCAAAGTAGGAGAATTTTATTGTAAAATTTTATTGTAAAAAGTTCTAAACCCATAAAACTGAACTTAGTATTTTAACACAGGTGGTTGTGGTCATCACAACAATGCTTAAACCCAGCATAGTAGTAGAGTGCTGTGCGTGGAATGGTTGATGCCAGAATAGGTAAAGAAAAACGGAGGGTGGGGACCTGTCATGGATCTCATAAATTCTCTTAAATAAATGAACATATAAACAAATTTATAAACAAAGTTTTCTTATTGAGCAGTAAGGATCATTAAACTTAAATGTCCCCTGGAGTCAGAAAAAAGCAACATTATGGGTAACATTTTATGCAAAATGTTGATGAGGGGCATATTCGGCCTCCTCTGACTCCCCTGTTGTCAGGCAGGGG
The DNA here is from genome assembly GCA_004026705.1 of Nesogale talazaci. Lineage (NCBI taxonomy): Eukaryota > Metazoa > Chordata > Mammalia > Afrosoricida > Tenrecidae > Nesogale > Nesogale talazaci. The sequence continues at coordinate 104,678 of PVJH01002585.1, read as the reverse complement.
AGGTTGGACCTGCCTCCATCCTCTCTTTCTTTACCTACAATGACACCCATCAATCCACCCACGGCACTCTACTGATATGCTGCATTCTATAATTCACTGTAATGGCTACAGGCTCACAGACTGTGACGTTTTATGAGGAAGTTATCATGACTCGGGATCAGTAAACAATAAGGATACAATAGGGGGTTCAATGTCTTGGCTCCCCTCAGTTCAGCCAGCAAGCCCGGGGTCTACCCGGCACCTCAGCCTAGCAGCCCTGCGGCCCCTGTCTCTGCCTCCACGGGCCAGGCAGCTCTCACAGTTTGACAGTCTCCGAGTTGCTCTGCATCCTGGTGTCCTTTGCCACAAGCGCGGTTGTGTCCTCTGAAACCTCCCACAGCTTATCTCAGCTGTGCTGTCCTGGTAGATGTTCCGCCATCGGAGCTGGGTTTTTCTCTGAGTTTCAGAGTGGGTCCACATGAAGAAATGCTGTGATGGAGGTGTGGTTTTTGTCTTTCAATAGACCATATCCTCAAGGAATCAAAGGACAGTGCTTTAATCTCTACTTTTACTAGAGACTTAATCCCATTTTAATCCTGTCTATAAGCAGAGCAGAGAACTCTCCACAATGACATAATAGCCATAGGCATAAGGGCAAGAATTTATAATATATTATATGAAGGAAATGGCTACAAGGGCCATACTGAGTAACTATATCTCACATTTTGGGTTTTGTTTTTGTTTTTGTTTTGGGGGGGATGGGCATCACTGCCCTCTGATGGGAGTAGGAGGCCCAGCCTTGCTACTGGAGAGCTGCTGCTGGATTTGAACTGTCAACCCAGTGGGTTGCAGTCCCGGACACAACCACTATGCCACTGGGGCTCAGCCTATATCTCACATTTTAAAAAATCATTTTATTGAGGGATCATAACAACTCTTACCATGATCCATACAGACATCCATTGTATGGCAAGCACATTTGTACATTTGTTGCCCTCATCATTCTCAAAACATTTGCCTTCTTCTTGTGCCCTTGGTCTCAGCTCATTTTTTTTCCTTCTCTCCCTGCTCCTTTCTCCCTCCTGGATCCTTGATAATTTATAAATTATTATTATTGTCATAATATCTCAATCCATTAAGCACTAGAGATATGCTAAAACCCATTCCAAATGCTTAATTTGTATTCAACATTCCATCCTCTCAACCCTCCAAGGAAGCTTCATAACCAATACTTTCATTTCACCACTGAGAAAACTGAGGTACAGGAAGATCAGGTAACTTCAGGAGATAAAGTCACACAGAAAGTGGTGACGAACAAAACTCATTCTGCCTGCTCCCAAGTTCACGTTGTTGTCTCCCATACTCCCGCTGGCTACGCGTCAATGAGGGAAGCAAACCAGACATGAAACCAGGTGGAAGAGGAGGGTGGGAGTCTGTGAGTAAACTCTAGCAGCATCCACCCGGGCTAACTTTTCTACGTACACTATAAATCTGGGACTTCACAGAAAATTCATGTTTTGTTGCTGACACTGTTAGTCCAGCTTGCTGAAGATCTTCTTTCTCACTGACTAAGCATGATGCTCCAACTCCAGGGTCTGGCCCTTACTGATGGCATGACAAAAGCTGACAACGTCTTGCCGCTCTCACTTCTACAGAGCATTCTGGCTGTAATTCTTCTGAGGCAGATTTGTTTTTCTAGGACTCCCTGACACATTTGATATTTCATCAGTTATGCATCGCAATTCAAGAGCACCCATTCTTCTTCAGATTTCCTTTATCATTTATCCGCTCTTCATACACCCGTGAGGAGACTGACATCGGCCACAGCTTGGGGCAGGTGCATCTTAGTCTTAGACATGAATGCCTTGCGCTGCTGCACGTTAAGAGGGCTCGTGCAGCAGCTTTGTCCGACACAATGTGCTGTTTGATTTCCTGACTGCTGCCTATCTCCCGGAGAAAAAGCAACCTTGACAACTTGAATCTTTTCTGTATATTGTCATATTGCTTATTGGCCCAGTTGTGAGGAGTTTTGCTTTCTTATGTTGGGGTATAATCCATATTGACAGTTGTAGTCTTTGATCTCGATCAGAAAATGCTGCAAGCCCATTTCTCTTTAAGTAAGCAGGGCTGCATCTCATCCACCTATCGATAAGTCAGCTTTTAATTTAGATGCCACGTTTGTCTACAGATAATCCTCAGATTATTGTCCAGAAAAGTGATTAAATAACCATGAAATATTCCCTTGTAAGTATTGGCAAGAATTCTGTCGTCAAAGAAATGAACAAGAAAATTGTGTGACAAATTTTAAATATATCTTAATATTGCATTTGGCCTACAGGCAATTACTTTAATGTCATGATTACCTTTATAATGCATATTAGGTATATATTGTTACACTCTTAAATTTTGACAACAATCATTTGAAAATGTCTGTTCCACATTAACAACTAGGTTTCCTTTGGTTTTCTTTAACATCCACTGTATCACATTTTCAAGGAGTCATCATGGTTCTGTTGGGTACGTACTGGGCAGCAAGCCAAAAGGTCTGCAGTTCAAACCTACTAACCATACTGTGTGAGAGAGAGATGAAGCTGTCTGCTTCCATAAAGATTTACAAAGCACTAGGAACTTTTCATAGATTTGTGATGAGCTAAAATCAACTTGATAACAATGATTCTATATCATACTTTAACAATCTCATCAACTTACTTTAACTTGGCAATATACGTCTATTAAAGGTTACAAATATCTTAAAAATATAAAAGGTTTATTTATATACTTTATGACAGACAATTGAAAAGTAAACTGGAATCAATTTTTAAAAAAACTGCAAAAATTCTTGCATTTGTAGATGTCACACAATCATTCAAGATGCTAAAAGATATTTAAGGTCTTTTGGACTCAGAAAAATTAAGTTCAGGAAGTCATTCAGTGAAATTAGCTGTCACTATAATTCCTTAGAATTGACAACAGAAGTCTATAATAACACCCCATAAACTAGACTCCAAAACTAGCCAAGTATAAACACGGCAGAGGTGGGGTGGGGGTGGGGGTGCAGATCACTGCCATCCAGTTGATTCTAACTTCTTCAGTTGGGCAGCCATTTAGTCTTATTCTTTATTTAGGTCTATAAATTGAAGTTAACTCCCTTAAATGATTTTATAATTCAAATTTTAAAAGCCTGTAACTAGTAATAACAAGTCATTTTCAAGAAAGCTATTGAAAAGAAATTGTTTAAATAGCAGTCTATTTTTGCTTTAATTATGGATTAGTGATAACTTCCTGTAAAAGTAGCACATTAACTAGTTGCTCTGTTCTTTTTCATGTTTTAAACATACAGGGTTATTTTAGTTTTCTAAAATGTAAAAAAAAAAGGGGTGAGACCCGGTGGCGTAGTGGTTGAGTGCGGAACTGCGGCCCACGGGCTGGTAGTGCAAATCCAGCAGCGGCTCTCCAGGAGCAAGGCTGGGTAGTTCCCACGACCACCAGAGGGCAATGATTTCCCCCTCTCCAAAATAAAATAAAATGTAAAAAGATACTCAATATTACTATTGCAACTACCTTAAAAATTACAATATGATGAATTTTTGAATGTGAAATAATTTAAAGAATTTTTCTATTTGTATCCTGTAAATATACCAACCAAGACAACATATGTACACAAAGCAGACTATCAGAAAAATAAGCAGAAAAGTTTAAACAAATGTGTCTAAGTTAAAAACTGACCTTATGAATACATTTTTATATAAATAGCAGAATATAGAAAATATTTGTTAAAGCATACGACTTTGAGAGATTATAATTTTAATGTAATATGACATTTTTAAGGTTCACGCTGTTCAAGTCAGAGTGGTACCACTTTGAAACTCATAATTGTTTGTTACATTGTGTATCTGTATTACAACTTGAGCCTCAATACTTGATAGGCCTTAATCTCTTCTACATAAAAGATAGCTAGATATACTAGGGGCCTTCAAAAGTTTGAGGGAAAATGGATTTATAATGGAATTTTCCCATGAAGTTGTTGAAGCTCAGAAAGATAGAGATATGGAGGAAAATGAATTGAGACCAAAATTAGGTATTTAGCAGATAAATTACCCAAATCCCTGACAAATGAAATTCAGCTTTCTTAAGTGATGTCTGGCCATGTCTAAAATTTCCCTGATTGACAAAAATGGCATCTAAATAATTAAATAGATAAATATAGCCTCATTTTTTTTCTAATTCAGAAAACATATCTCCACCCTTTTCAAAATCTGAAGAAGCAAGCCTCTTTTTCCTCATTTACTATTTACAACTGTTCACTTATTCTGATTCACAAAACTCAAAATTGATTTTACTGTTACCCTCGTTACAGTAGGTAACACATTACACTGGATTTCAAATCCAAGACAAAAGATTGGTCTTGAAACAAGCTGTCATCTAAGTGAGGCCTCAGTCAAGACCCCACGCAAAGCAGCACACTAGCCCATGTGATCCAAGAATTGTAAATAATAAAATTCAAGACCAGCAGAGGGAGAAATTACATTAGAGCTTATATTCTGAGCACTCAGTGTGCAACAGGCTACGGGTGACAGTGGATGCTCCAAATCCACTCACTGAATCCTCAAGTGGATGAAGTCTACATTCAACAACCTCATACCATTACCTACATGTGTGACCAATTTTGTCCTCAAAAAGAGAGCATTGGAAAATGGGTTACTACAGATAGCTTAAAATGTAATGTCGTACCACCTGCTTTCCTTTTTGATACATTTTTACTGTATCTTAGTGTTTATTATTTTCTGCTTTCTGTTGGGTTGAGGTTTATCTGTACTGTAATTTATTGTTGCCTTTTTGGATGACTTTCTCTAAATGAAATCCAGGATAGGCAATTCTCTAGGGGCAGTGATTAGACAAACAGGTTCTTAGGGTTATGTCAGAGGAGGTGGGGAGGCGATGAGGAACTAACACCAGTGGATACAAGAATGAAGAAAATAATTGTCGGGATGACTATACAACTCTTCTGTATATATTGGAACCACTGAATTGTATCATGTGAAGTAAATGTCAGTAAGAAAGTAAAATAAATTAAATGGAATTCCAGGATAAGTATAAGAGTAATGACTTCACAAGTCTGGTCCTGGAAGTATTAAATCATAAAGTTAAAGTGATCTGTCAGGGAAAAGTGTTATGTTTTGTGAAAACAGTTAGGCAGTAAAAATAATAAAGGGGTATGATTTTAGAATCAATGTTTAAGTTAAATTTTTACAATTTTAAAGCTTTAAATTCTAAGCCTTATATTAGAGTTTAAGCATATTAAAATTTAAGCTTTATCAACAAAGCCCACATGGTTTTAAAAACATATCAGCCTGTGTGACCATGAGGTGTCGAAGGGATCAGGTATCAGGCATCAAAGAACTTAAAATAATATCATTATAAATGAGGGGGAGTACAGATTGGGGACCCAAAGCCCACCTGTAGGAGAAGCGATGTCCCCTTACAGAAGGGTCATAGGAAAGAAACGAGCCAGTCAGGATACAGTGCAGCATCGATGAAACATGCAACTTTCCTCTAGTTCTTGATTGCTTCCTCCTCCCCACTATCATGATCCCAATTCTACTTTACAACCTGGCTAGACCAGAGGAGGTATACACTGGTACACATGGGAACTGGAAACATGGGAATCCAGGACAGATGATCCCTTCAGGACCAGTGGTGAGAGTGGCAATACCAGGAGGGTGGAGGTAAGGTGGAATAGAAAGGGGAAACCGACTTTTAAGGATCTAGTTTTAACCTCCTCCCTGGGGTACAGGCAGCAGGAAAGTGGGCGGAGACACTGGGTAGTGTACGATGTGACAATAATAATTTATAATAATTATCAAGGGTTCACAAGAGAGGGGAGAGCAGGAAGGGAGTGGAAAAAAAATGAGGAGCTGATACCAAGGGCTTAAGTAGAAAGAAAATGTTTTGAGAATGATGATGGCAACAAATGTGCTTTGCATACAATGGATGCATGTACTGTGAAAAGAGTTGTATGAGCCCCCAATAAAATGATATTTTAAAAAAGAAAAATATTGTAAGCTTTATATTAAAGTTCCAAAATATCACTTTTCTTTGTAACTGCAATAATACAAGCATTTCAAAGGGTAATATTCAAGTTATTGGCATTGTACAGATGAAATACACAGGTAGTTGACTAACATTTTGTCTTTTAAAATAGCATTAAACAGAACCCCTAGAATTTATTATTAGAGAATAATTTATTCTCTCTAAATTTAAAGTTCTATGTCTTTCAGTGTATATTTATTCCTTCAGTGTTAGTAATACTTAGGCAGAGAATTAGCATTCTGAATTGTGTCGTTCTAAAAACATCCATATTCAGAAAAGCTCATATAAGCATACTTCATTCATTTAAATTCTTGATGGATGGTAAACTTAAAACCCAAACACTGAAATGACAGTGTAATATTACTTTACATAAAGATATCTCCTAAAAGAAAAGCATATCAAAGAGCTTAAATGGACTACTTCCAGGGTTCAATTATAAATAGGAGAAGGATATATAGCTTGAATAAGTATCTGTTACAAGTAGCATATATTTACTAAGATGGGCATATAACCTGAAATATGACTTCTTGGCTACAAAAGGAAGCTTCTTTGGTAGAAGCTATATTATCATAACTAAGAAATCGAGTAATTGAACATTATTTATAGATCAGGAAAAAAAACACTTTTAAAAATTCCAAAATGATAGTAGTCAGAAAGTAAAACTGATGGTAGAAAATAAAGAGAAGCAGGTGGGGAAAAAGAAAAAGAGAAAGACTAAAGTTCCATTTTTAAGTTCTGTCAATATTTAATGTAAGAGGCCTACATTGGACTTTAAGTTAATTAAGTATTAAAATCAATCATCAGAAACTCTTAATATTTAATAATATTAGATTGTATATCAAAGTTGTTTTATTATTTATTTACTGCAAACCTTTCCAGAATACTTCATTTGACAACAGGGGGTCTGTTTCTCAGAAGATAAATGCATTTACAATGCCAAATAAATTATATATAAAAGCATTTGTCTTAATAGATGTCATTCAATATTAAATATCACCCATTGGTAAATCCCTGAAACCTTGCTTCATTCTTATCAACTGCACAGTGGTACTCTTCAAGTCTTTTCTCTTAAATAGGTATACACATTTCACTAAAGGGCTATAAATGAAGAACAATGATCAATAGGAAATTAAAATACATGTAATCTTTTCATTCTATCAGGGTAAGATGTTAGGGGTATACAATACATTTTAAATCAAAATACTGAGTTAATAAATAATACATAAAAAGAAGTAGACAGAATATATCATAGGTTTACAAATAGGCTTAAATTTTTACAGAATTAAATATGGGTATATTTGGTCTTTCAATATTTGGGTGCTATAAGGTTTACAGATTGTGGTAGGTTGTGGTCACATAAACAAGTCAACCAAAAACTGAGCAATATTAAGCTGGACTAAAAGGAAGTTCCCCTCAGTGGAGCCACAGATCACTTCTAAATTCTCTTCTCCAGCAGATCCTTAAAATACAAAAAGTGAGGGACTAACTCAACCAAGTAACCATCACTTTCTTCATCATACAGTATTAAAATACTTCCAGTTGTTATATTCCTATTTGATGCAAATTCTATTCTAGCAATTAAGTTATCCTTTATTGACAATACTATGAAAAAGAAATAAATGACCACTTTTCACATTACCATGAAAGCAAATCAAGTATTTAATCCAAAACCACAATTCTCTTTGGTGTTCAGTGATGGGGTTGAAGAGTGATTTTCAAGAGCAACAACAATGCTTCAGGAGATCCTTTTAAAAGTCCCAGTGAATATGGACTTTATTCCTCGACTATCACTAAGTCGTGAGGCGAAAGAAACTTTAGTACTTAAAGATAGCATATGTAATTTAATAATAATAACAGCAACATGGTGATAGGATTCATTAGGAAGGAAGCATTGTTTAAGCACATCAAGCATATGAACATATTTAATCCTCTTGACGATTCTATGAAGTTAACTCTATTATCCCCTTTTGCAGATGAAGAAACCAAGGTAGCAATTTTTCCAGGTGCCACAGTTATCAGGCAAAACCACTTTAGATAACAATAATTTTATAAATGGCCCAGCAAAAATTAAAGTGGTATTCATAGAAGCTTCCTTTATTGTTATGATAAATAAAATATATACACGACGTCCTCCTTTACAGCCCCCTTGCCACTGCAAGCATATTCAAACTCTTAGGATACTTAATTCAGGAGGTCCTTAATGGCTGCTGGTATATTCGCCTTTTCAGGTCACCTTATGAAAACAAATGCGTACATATCTCCTGAGGACAGGAAACAGGCAAGCTGTGGAGGCAGACATCATTCTGACCTGCCTCAGCAGGTGAGTAAATCACATTACACTGGACCTTTGGAATCACTATAAAACGACCATAACTATTTACGATTTAAATCCGCAAATGCTCCAAATTCAGATTGTATCAGTCACCGGGACACCAACTGACATAGGCCCGCAGGTAAGAATCATCACCAAACTCTACCCAAAGCAGCTTACCTACAATTATTTATTCCCTCCCTCAGCAGTTCTTTTTTTGTTTGTCTCTTTCTGTTATCTTTATCCCTAGCTCATTTCCTATTGTGTAGGCCGTTCCTCTTCACGTTTCAATAATGTCCAGTTTTCCTTTATTGAGCCAAGGCTAGAAGCAATTCCTCTCTACTTTCCCACAGTAACCTTTCTCTTACTACAACGTACCACGGTCATTGCAGAAACAAACATGTTTGTTAATAGCTTTGTAAATGATCTATTATATTTTAGGTATCCTCTATGGTGGTGTTCATGTGTTATGTGTCCTTCATAGTCAAAACTTATTGTATAAAAAACTTTTGCAGAAAAAAAATATTGATCATAGTAAAGCCATTGAAACAGTTAAAATCCTTGAAATGGTATATACTAGGAGTGGTTGATGTTTAGAAAATCCTGCTATAGCAAATGTTGTCATTCATTGACTTTATTAAGCATTCCTTGAAATACCACTTCTATAGTTTCTCTAAGCTGTTATACATATCTTAAGTAGTTCTTAGTTTATCACACCTTTTTTTTTTTTTTTTTTAAAGCAGACAGAGGCCTGGAGGGCAGATAAGAGGTTGTTTCCTGTTCCTTTGTAATCATTATGAATGTGGTTCAGCCCTGAGGTAAGATGAAGCATCTCTTTGGGGAGGGCTCCCCTATGATCTCTACCATGGGGTAGGGAGTTTGAGTCGGTTCAGTCTGCAAGGCTGTCCCAAAGCAACGAAGTCAGCAGTTTGAATAAAAAGATCTGAATTTGTTCTACCTTTCTGCTAAGGGAATCAGTGGAGTCTGTGACAGCAGACATCATAGATGGTGCCTGGTTACCACTGGCGACTGCTCAAAAAGGGATCACAATAGAGGGTCTTATAAAGAGTGGGAGTGAAATGAGACTAAAGATCATAATAGCGACCAGATGTATGGTCTGATGGACTGGTAGAACCCACAAGGCAGTGCATCCTCGGTTACCCTTTTCAGTCCTGGAACTGAACTCACCTGCAAGGGCTCAACTTTCAGCCCAACATACAAACTTGCCGCCAATGCTAAACTATACAGACCAGGGCAAAACTAGAAATTTCCACAGGAGTAAACAGTTGTATCTTTCTCCTGAGGAGTGGCTAGTGGTTTGAACGGCAGACCTGGAAGTGAGCAGTCCAACGTGTGACTCACTAGGCTATATTGAATGACAGTAGATGAGGGGTTGGGCTGGTAGCCATATGAGCAGCAGTTCAAAGCCATCATCTGCTCCTCAGAAGAAAGATGAGGATTTCTGCTCCCATGGAGACTCAACCGCCTCAGAAACATGCAAGGGCAGTTCCACTCTCTGTCCCATAAGTAACAATGTTACATTGTAACTCTGATCTCTACTGATTTCAGGTAGATATAAGAGTTATTTATGAGGAGCCTTCGTGGGATAGTAGTTATGCGTTGGGCTGCTAACTGCAAGGTCAGCAATTCTAAACACCTGCTTCGAGGGAGAAAGACTGGGTGCTTTATATTCACCTGAAGAATTATAGAAAATGCTGGGGCAGTTCCCCTGCCCTAGAAGAGGGCTACCAGATGGTATCAACTCAATGACAGGGAAGGTTTTTGTATTGTTTTAATGTTATTAATTTTATATTTTTAATGTGTTTATAGTATGTGATATATCCAATATTGAATGTTTTAGAAAGTCTAAGTTCAAGGTCCACACCTAACCCTCAGTTACTCCACTCTCCCTCATTCAGCAGTCCCCTGGAGCACACAGTCTTTACTTTGATCTCTTAAAAAAGAATAAACGTTACTGTTGTTTGGGATCTTGGCACATTTCTGTATCTTCTGCCCCTTTTACGACTCAGGTATCTGCTTAAATCCAGATCAAGCCGGGACGTTTTATTTTAGAGTATATCTAAATCATATACAAATTTTGTTAGTTCTAACTTCAAAATAAAATCGATAATTAGATCGCTTTTTTCTCCACAACCACCCTGAAGGACTTCACTGCTCTCTCAATCTCTATGGATTGTGTAATTGTCTACATTTTGCCATCTACACCCCATCTCTCACAGGAGCCTGAGTGAGTCATTTAAATTTTCTTTCAAATCGTGTCCTCCGTCTACTCTAATATTTCCAGTGGTTTTTCAATCTCACCCTGGATAAAATGCCAAGATCCTTACAAAGCCCCACTTGATCTTGTCCCCAGCTACTGTTTTGGAATGTTCTCTCACTACTCCACCTTGTCACTCTGCCTATCTTCAAACTCAAGACCTTAAAATCCCAATAACATCAAGTCAATTCCAAAGCATGGCAAGGACAAAGTAGAAGTATCCCCATGTAGTCTACAAAGATGTATGTATGCAATGTATGCATCTTTACAGAAGCAAATCACCACATCTTTCTCCGATAGAATAGCTAGTGCTGTTCTTTTATGCTGACTTTAGTAATCATGATGCCCCTTTCCAGGAATTAATTTCTCCTGATAAAATGTCCAAAGTACATGAGAGAAAAATCGCACCATCCTTGATTCTAAGGAGCATCCTGGATGTACTTCTTGCAAGAAAGATTTGTTTTTTCTTTAGACAGCCCATGGCACTTTCACTTAGTCTGCCAAAACTATAATTTAAATAATCAATTCGTCACCAGTTTTCCTTACTGAAAGTGATATCATGGCTCTTTAATACTCAAAATACAACTTGTGCAGATTTGCCCAATGTAATATGTCACTTGATTTCTTTACCATCGTTTTCATGAGCATGGATTGCCCTTCCACGCAAATTTAAATCCTTGATAACTGTGATCTTTATCATCATTCTGTCTATTGGTTCAGTTGTGAGGATTTTTGTTTTATCTTGAATTGCAGTCCACACTTAAATCTGTAGACTTTGAACTTCATTAAGCATTTCAAGTTCGTTTAACTTTTAGCATATCTGAAATTGTGCCATCTGCATAGTAAAGGGTTTTACAGAGCCTTCCTACAATTTTAATGCTGCTGTGTCAGACAGGGTTCTCTAAAGAAACCAAACCAGGACACTAATAATTCTCTCTATACACTTATGTAGATAGAAAGATATCTAACCTAAGAAGCAAACAATTAACAACTCAATAAAGCGGTGCAACTCACTTGCATGAGACAGTTAGTACACTGACAGTCCGAGTCTTGAGAGCCGCCGAGTAGTCCTCTGTAGAGCAAACAGCAAGGCAGGTCACCAACAACAGTCAGCCTGATAACAGGGTCCCACAGTCCCCAGCTCAAGAGATGTATATTCCACGACCGTGGCGAAGCAGGGCTTGAAAGAACCTCAACTCACAGCAAGACAGTCCACAGATTAGGTGTTCCACGGGTCGTGTAGCTTGGAGATCGAGACACAGGACAAACAAGGCTGCCCACTGGTCCAAGATCTAAGAGCAAGAGAGTGAGGCAGGGATTGCCAAGCCATTTACATCTCTGCCCTTCCATTAATCTCATGTGTTCATGGACGATGTTGTCTATCTTTTTTGGCCATGTTGGCGTAACAAAGCTACCTGTCACAGCTGCATTCTTTTTATAAACTGGGTTCTCCGATCATTTCTTCAGCATCCAGCCTGACTTACAAAAAACTCACAGCCACTGAGTTTATTCCAATTCACAGTGATCCTGTAGGACAGAGTAGAAGTCCTCCTGTAAGTAATTCCTTATGGAGCGGCTGGGGGATTTGAATTGACAGAGTAAATGGAATAAAATTCAACTAAGATTCACAACATTCCTGACTTGAAATCTCTCAGAGCACCTTGTTCTGTTGGAATGACTGCTTTTGGTCTGTGTACAAATAACTCATGAGCACAAATTAAGTGCTCAGGAACTCCCATTTTTCACAGTTATTTATAGTTTGTTATGACCTATACAGTTAACTTCCTTCTCAAGGACAATGAAATACAAGAAAACATAATATGGCATCCATTGCTCTTAGCCGAGATTCATCTGCCATCAGTAATAGCCCTTGGTTCAATATCCTTCTCCCTTGCTGCCCTGCTGTTAACTGTTTGACTATCGACCACCCACAAAATTCTGCTTCCATGGGATATTAGTGATAACTGTTCGTTAATTTGTACATTCTGGTGGGTCACCTTTCTTTGGAATGGGCACAAATATGGATAGCTTCTAGCTGGTTGACCAGGCAGCCGTTTTCCAAATTTCTCCACATAGACAAGTGAGAACTTCCAGCAGCCTCAGTTTATTGAAATATTTCATTGGTATTCTGTCAATTCTTGAGCCCTTGTTTTTACCCATGTCTGTTAGTGTAATCTGGACGTCTTCCTTCAGCACCATCAGTTTTTAATCACATGCTATTTAACTAGTTTCATGTTAACCAATTATTTTCGGTACATTCTGTTTATGCCTTCCATCTTCCTATGAGGCTTCCTGCATTAGCTGAATATTTTGCAGATAGGGTTCTTCAATACTACAACTTCAGACTTGTGTTTTTTCCTTCAATTCTTTCAGCTTGATACACGCTAAGCCTGTTCTTCTGTTTTCTGTACATTTAACTTATGATACTTTGTCATTTATAGCTATCTTTTGAAAATTTTTACTGTTTTAATATCATCAGTTCTTCCATTCACATAGCTTCTCTATGTTCAAGAGCAAGTTTCAGTCTCTACTGACACCCACTCTGGTCTTTTCCCTATCTTCTTTATGAACTTTTATTTTCTTCATATATGATGTGTATGATGTCATCCCATCACTCATCTGGTCTTTGATCATTTGTGTTCAATGCATCAAATCTGTGCTTGAGATGGTCTTTCAATTCCGGTGAAATACAATCAGTCAAGGTAGTATTTTGGATCTTTAATCTTCAGCTTCAACATGGACTTGCAATATGATCAATTGATTGTATGCTCCATAGTTAGTCGCTAGACTTCTTTTGGCTGTTGACATTGAGCTTCTCCACTGTCTCCTTTGATGTTTGTGCATCCCATCTGGCAAAGTTCATATGTATAGTCACTGTATATGTGGCTGACAAATGGTATTTGCAATTAACAAATTACTAGGTTTGCTCAAATTCTACCATGGGATCTTCAGTTTTGTTTTTTATCACCACAGTAACATTTTCTTACTACTGACTATTCCTTTTTGCTTCTAAGTTTTCCAGTCAACAATAACTGTCGATGCATCTTGATAGCAAGTTTGATCAATTTCAGACTGAAGAACTTGATAGTATTCTTCCATTTCTTCATCACTGGCTTTAGTGGATACTGCATAGACTTGCATAATAGTTGTATTAGCTGGACTTTCTTGTAGGTGTATAGAAGTTATCTTGGCACAGACAGCATTTTAAGATAGATCATAAAATGTTCTCTTTAAGCAAATTTTCACCTGTAGAATCTACCCCGTTCTCTATCCAAAATGACATCCCTAACTTCTTTGTATGATTCCCTCACTCAAAGAATGAGGTCGTCGCTAAAATACCACTTTGTTGAAAAGGTCAACCTTGACTATGATACCAAATAATCAACTTAACTTTCCTCAATACTTTATTCTCCTTCTTAGCTTTATTTTTCTTCATAGCATTTTAGCACTCCCTAATACTATGAATGCTTTCATATTTTGCTTGCTATGCATAAGCATCCTATAATAAGCACCAAGACTGCAAAAGCTTTTTCTATTCTAATCACACTACCACCTTGCTCGTACTTAGAAAGTACCCTCATTATTACGGCATTCCTGGTAACAGTGTAAAAGTCACAGTAAGGTATGATGAGAAGAATACTAATTGAACCCAAGTCAGTTATTAATTTAAATGTTTTTCAAGAGCTTTTAGATTTATACTATACATATATGTTGCCACAAAACAAATGTTAATAAAATTATAATCAAGGAAATTTGAGAAGACAGATTTCATGACGCATACTTCAGATGCCGTAATTAAGACCTAATAATAATTACTTTTTAAAAGCATTGGTGGGTCTCTCAGTGAGCATCAGGACTAGATCAGGTTGGGGCCCTTTGTCTTCAGAGTATGCAGCATTTTAAAAAAACCGCCTGGCCTGAGCCACTGCTCCAGAAAGGTAGTACTCAGCACCTCAGATGACAGAGAAAGGTCTAGGTTCTCAATAGACTCCTCGGTTCTCAGGCAAACTCTTGCATATACATACTGCTGCCTTTTATCCCAATATACCCAGAATAAGGTAGGAAACTGCCAACTTTGACTTTGGCCTTTAGCTAGAAACCCTGCCTCTCCCTAAGAAAGAAGGAGATACCACCACATCACCACCAAACCTACAGCCATGGAGTCGATTCTAATTCCAGAAACCCTATAGACAGAGAAGAACTTCCGCTGGAGGTTTTTGAGACTATACATTTTTCTTCTGAGGAGCAAATGGTGGATGCAAATTGCTGACCATGTGGCTAGTAGCCTAACTCCAGCCCCACTATGCCATTAGAGCTCTAGGGAACACCAAAGGCAACAAGACTTCTTTCTTGCATTTACCCATGGAGACTGTCTGTTCTTGTAAACATTTAAAGTCTTAGAGGCCCAAAGAGGCCATGAGAATTGGCTCAAGATTTTATATTTCATAGAATATTTAATTTTGAGAAATTTCTGAGATACCAGTAACATTAACAATTATTATATAGCATGTAAGTGTTGCAAAACTTCGCACCAATGAATAATAAAAGGACCATGAGGACAAGTCCTACTGTATCATGATTATACCAACTAGAGGTTAATAGTACACGAGGGGTATCAACACCCACTAACCACCACCCCCCAAAAAACTCCACTGGCAGAGTTTTTATATTTCAGGCATTTTTCCTGCTGGGTGAGCATGAAGCAATTCTCTTTCTGCACCCAGTGATGTCACCTACGAAGGTTCTCTCTGGTCACAGTGAATTTTTTCATAAAGGCAATTTGACTTGACTTTTCGTGATGGCCAATTTAAGAGAACAGCATGTGGCTATCAAATTCTGTTTCCTGTTCAGGAAAAAGATGCCGCAGAAAATGTTGTGTTGTTGAACACAGCTTACAAAGCCAGTGCTCTGGAAAGAACTCAATTATAGGAGTGGTTTTCACACTTCACAAAAGGTGAAATGTTGATGACAAACCTTGTTCTGAACGTGTCAACATCCTGAATGGACAAAAATGTTGACTCATACTGCGTTTGGACTTCATTCCACCAGGTCAGACTATTAATCAAGCTTTCTATTTAGAGGTTCTGAAAAAAGAGTATAACCAGGGGCAACAAAAAATGCTTGATTTGTGGCAGGCAAGGGACTGGTTTTGCCACTGGGACAATGTACCAGTTTTCGCAGCTATCTCGGTGGACCAGTTTATGGCAAAAAACAGCCAGTCTCTCTTGCCCCATGCATCTTATCACCTGACCTCACTCCTTGAGACTTCTTTTTGTTTCTGCAAATGCAGAGGGACATGAAAAGACAATTTGGTGACATAAAGGAGTTGAAGAAAAAAATGAGGGAGGTACTGTAAGACATCCAAACAAGTTTGAAAAAATGTTTCCAAGAATGGAATTGCAGATTTGACAAATATATTAAGTGTAATGGAGAGTATGTTGAAGGACATAAGGTTGTTTTGTAAAAAAAAAAAAAAATTAATACATAGCTTGAAGGAGGGAGGTTTTGGGCTTTTTTCCTGATACCCCTCATATGTTGAAAAAGGGGGAAAAACACTTTTTAAATAATAAAAAGTGGAGTGTAAAAGTATTTTAGAATACCATCTGGTTTATAGAGTAGAGAACATCTTTGTGGCTAATCTTTTAAGCCAATTTTATTAAAAATATACACAACAATACAAACAAGGTATATGCTATACAATTCTTCTATTCTTGTTTTGAAAATTTTGAATTTATTTCAATTAGCTATTTTCATTTCAAAATAAATTTAATTCTAGATAAATGATGGCATTTTGTTAAGAAACAAATTACATCTACTTTTTAAATTTCATATAATGCACATTTCATAAAAGACATGAAGATTATTTTTTAAAAATCATGTGTGGAAACACAAATCAAAAGTTGCAGTGCTACCAAAATGTCTGTCTGTGTTTCTTTTCTTTTTTGGGGGGGGTTCATCTTGTATTTCAAAGATTACTAAACCAACATGAACAAAACTTCCTGAAACAACAGACAAGCAATATTCAATAGAGAGATCAGTACAACATAAATCAGAAAGGCACTGGAGATGCATCTAGAAAGAAGAGTGATAAATACTATTACATGCACAGCCCTGCAGTAACAGTAATACGTAATAACCTATGTAGCTAGACATGCCAATCGTGTAGGTGTGCGATGGTGAACAGCAGTACATTGACAAGCATACTTGTACACAGTTTGGTAGGAGATAGCTCTATATATTTTTTGTATGTGTTATAAATACATCCAGGTATACAGAAGAACATACAGGAGGCAACATGATAAAAAAAATCTTATTTCTAACCAAACAACTTGATGGAATGAGTCACTGAGTTTGGGGACTCAGTTCTACAGTCTCAGGGGACATCTAGGTCAAGTGGCACAAAACTGTCCAGAGACAGTGTTCTACATCCTCCTTCAGTGCGTAATAAATGAGATCTTAGAAGCTCTGAACAACTACATATATAAAAAGTAACTATTGTTTAGAGTTAAAAGTAACCTTGTTTAGAGTGAGTGAAGAAATTCAAAGATTTATGGAAATAATTAATCCAAAGGACTAACGAACCACCAAGGGCCACAGCCTTCCACCAATTTGAGACTGTAAGAACTAGATGGTGCCCGACTACCATTACCAACCATTTTGAAGGAAATGACAAAAAAGGTCCTGGACAGAAGAGGATCAAAATGTAGAACAAAAAAAACAGATTTACTGGCCTGATAGGGGCAATAGTCCTTAGATTCCCTTCATATGTGGAAGTGGGGGCTAATAAGACAGTAGGTTCATGACTAGCAATATTTGTCTAGGGTAATGATATAAACTAAGTAAAGGGCAGTGCCTAAAAGCATAGAAACTAAGTAGAAGAGATAAGGATGGGCTTTTCAGCAGAGAAGCGATCATCTGTAAAGACTCAAGGGACAGATTGTATTCAAAGTGTATAAGGAGTTGGGCTTAGCTTGATCAGTAGCCAGCTTCCAAAAGTAGAGAAGAGACTACACAGGGATGGCTTATAGTACAAAGCATGTCAAAATTTATCATTTTAAGTCCAGTACATAGGACTTCTGGTACTTATCTACATTTACTTTCTTCAGATCTGTCAAATACACAACTCAGCATTTTCCTATTGTGGCTTCCTCTGCATGGAGAAACTTTTTTTTTTTTTAATCATCTTTGCCTGGCCAATTGCAACTTGTCCTATAAGATCCACATGCCAATTGTACATTGCATATAGCTCTATTTTTCATTATCATGGCTGTTTATCCATTAACTTCTCTTTATAAGGAGAGAACCCTTCATACACTATGCAATTTAAAACATTAAATCTAAGCCACAGATATAAGAAATGATTGTGTTAAAAAAAGAAAAAAATAAATGATTGTGTTATATGCTCTTAAACAGGATCAAATTGTAGTATATGACAAGAAAAAGTCACACCTTAATTTATGTTGTTTGAGCTATGATTATTTATCATAGCAAAATAACTGAGTTGTCAACAGTATGTATTTAAAAGATAAACAATATACCCTAAAACAGTCATGTAGCATATGTATACTGAGTAACTACTAAGGGTCAATGAGGGCAACACTGATCTTTGTATCAAATGCAAATTTAGTATGTAGTGACCTTAATTTTACATACCCTTGATTAATATTACTGTCATGGTATTATATATTCCAATAGCATTAAAACGAACTATTCTCCTTAATTCTGGAGTGAGGACCATAACTTTGGAGACTCTCAGTATCAGACAACAAAATACAAATTACTCAGAATGTTGTCTTTTCCACAAAATCAAAAACCCTTTTCAAATGTCAGCCTTGAAAACCATAAAATTATACAGAATGATGAGGAAATGGGCTTATAGTGAATATAAAAATGAGAGTATATTAGGCTGCATTTAATTACCAGTTCAAACAACAACCTGCTCTAACCTTTGACAAGAAAAATAAATGTTCTGAATAATTTAACTAAAGCAAACATTTACGGTTAATGCTAGCTAATTATCATAAGAGCTGCAAAGAGAAGGGGAAGAAAGATAATGGCGAGAAGGGGAAAGAGTAGAAGAGAAAAAGAGGACTGAACAGTTCCTAGTTTAGGTGGAGATGTACCACTAGTCATTGAAAACTGATGGCTTTTTTCAATACAGTAATTCACATGAAAGGGAAAAGTCAGTTAGGCAAAGCCTCTTGATACTCAGATAGTCCATAAAAGTCACTTGCCAACTGGGAACAGGGAAAGTATGGGTACAAGAAATACGGTACCAATAAAGCCTCTTTCAGTCAAGAGACTCAAAGTCTAGTCAGGGAAAGAGTCCAGTAAACATCCATTCCTGATAGGAGTGAAAAATGCTCCAGCTAGAAAAAAGTGCGGTGGTTCCTCAAAATAGTAACCAAAGAATTACTATAGGGTTTAGGGATCTCAAACCTAGGAACATACCCAAACAATATAAAGAGATCAATTCACTTTATTTTAAATTGGGAACAAAATATAGTCTGAAGGGCCACAAGGGGAGCTGTATGGTGGCAGTGGTAAGGTTTCCTAAAGGAATTCTCATAGTCCTTGCTGTCATCAAAGAATGAGTAAGTGAGGTGTTCTGATGGGCAGAAAATTCCTCAACACAACTTTTCTGGCCTTTTCCAATATTCTCAAATCTTCTTGTAACACCCCCGACCCTCCTGTGACTGTCCTATGTCCTTCAGAAAATGTAGCAGGATTGCCCATTGGGAATCCACCAAAAGAGTCACCATAATCTTTTGAGGTGACCTCTCAGTCTTAAATGCAACGGGGTCAGCAAGTGTTCTTGAAAACCATTGTTTTGATTGGACTTGGACCATTCACCGACTGCAGAGACAATGTTACAAACAATCGGTACTTTATTGAAATAGGTGTGTGTTTGTGTGTGTGTGTGTGTGTGAGAGAGAGAGAGAGAGAGAGAGAGAGAGAGAGAGAGAGAGAGAGAGAGAGAGAACGAGAACACTGGGCTCTTAGCAATAACACTATTTTAGTTTTTTAATGAGATCAAAGCTTATTAGTGGTTACCAGAAATAGGAAATGGATGTCATTAATTAAAGACACTGTGTCTGTTAATAGTAGTAAAATCATTTTAAAAAGAAACTCATCAACTCAGGGCCATTAAGTTGATTCTGATGGAGAGGGACCCTATAAGCACAGGTTAGACTAACTCTTTAGGGGAATGGAAAGCATCGCCTTGAACCTGGCGGTTAACAGGCCAATGTGCAGCCCACTACACCACCACTAGAGCCCTGTATGTAAAATAGCGGTTATATTCATAAAACATGATGAATCATTCATACAAGTGAAGATTGTTTAAGTGGTAAATCTGAATGTTTGTCATATGTACTTTTACCAACATTTTACCACTCAAAACCCCAAACAACAACAACAACAACTTCATAATGAGGTAGCACTATACACTCACCAGAATGGCTACATTAAAAAGTCGGACCCTACCAAGTGTTAGTAAGGATGTGAAGCCAAAGGTAACGCTCCTGCACTGCTGGAGGAAGGATAAACCGGTACAACAACTCTAGGAATAGTCTAGTGGTGCGTGGATGCCTACTCTTATGCTGCAATAGCACTTTATTTAATTTTGTTGTTGTTTTTGTTGGGCATCACTACCTTCTGGTGGTCGTGGGAGCTACCCAACACTGCTCCGGAGAGCCGCCGCTGGATTTGAACCGCTAAGCCCGCAGGTCGCAGTAGCTGTTATAGCACTTTACATACATGCCCAACAGAAAGTGGTATAGGTGCTCAAGGACACACAGCGGGGGAGACTTAACTAAAAAAAAAAAGGTCAAACAAACCAAAAGCCAACATTAAAAGAAAGAAGCCCAGTGGCACTGTAACAGAAATATCACAAGTGGGTATCTTTAAAGAATAGAAGTTTCATTTCTTGTGCGTAGTAGTCTGAATTCAAGGCATCGGCTAAAGGGGAAGGCTGTCTCTCCATCGACTCTGGGGGAGTACCGCTATCTGCTTTTGTTTCAGTCCATCTTAGCTCCACGGCATCTCCCTGTCCGAGTTTGTACTTCCTGGCTAGGAGCCTCTCCTGCTCAATGTACCTCAGAAATGACTACGCTTACCATCCAACATAGACTAGGCCTCATTAACATAGCAAGGAGCACCTTATTTCCAAGTGGGTGTCTTCCAGGCTGTAATCTTTAAGTGACTAGATCACCAGGTCTCTTGACTGACTGATTCACATTACTGACCCTTTGGCTAGTGAAAGGTTGCTTATCCATTGTACCAAGACCACTTACGTGTAACTTCAATAAACTTAAAACATAAATAAAATAAGTCAAATATTATAGGGCCTTGAAATGAGGAAAACACTTAGATTTATTTGTATAAGAAAGTTTTAAAAATGTGACAAAAGAAAAATTCAAAAGGATGAATTCTAAGAGACCTAATTTCAATACATGGATGGTGCTTATCATAACTTCTGAGCCTTTATCCTGAGCCCACAGAACAGCAGGGCCTTACTGTTACACTCAAAGACTTCTCCACGACATAACCGAATACGAAAAACAAACAGACATAGGGACAACAGAATAACTCCATGAGGTCTGTATTGAACAGACACAGTTCTGGAAGTGTTTATGAAAGGATGCAATTTGAACATTGAATGTACACGCTAATAGTAATATGGGGCACAGAGGCTACAGAGGAGGGGCACAAACCCTATCACAATCGCTGGGACCAGCTCATGTACACACAAGCCCTTTCTTATCAACACACTGATAAAACAGACAGCGATGTAGTCTGTCCAAGACATCACTGAATACCACCAAACAGTATCTGGAAGATAGACACAACACCTGCTTTACTAACTCTAATTAAATTACTACATACAGAATTTTGAAAACTTGGATGATATGTCCCTAAGCCTCAGTAAGCAAGTTAAAGTACAAGGCAAGCTGAATGACATTCTGTCAGCTAACAATAACAATAACAACAATAATAATAATAATAAAATAAATGACATGGTCATTTGGAATTCCAGTGTGCGCTTCATGTAATGGGATAAACGGGTCTTAGAAGGCATAGGAAACTACCTAAGAACAGGAAATAGTGTCTTGTTTTCTAGTCGGAATAAGCGGGATCAAACACTAAATCACCTTTTTGTCAAGTATTTTTCTCAAGAAAGAGAGCTCCTCAAACCAGTTAACTTTCTTCAAGTTCTAATGTATGCTCATTTTCTCTTAAGTAGAGGAGCCCTGGTGGCCTAGTTGGATGCACTGGGTAGCTAACTACAAAGTAAGCGGTTGAAACCCCCAGCCACTTCATAGGAGAAAGATGAGGCTTTCTACTCCCCTGAAGAGGCAGTCTGGAACACCCATTGAGACAATTCTACCCTGTCCTGTCAGGTCCAATGAAGAGTCAGAGTCAGCTTGATGACAGTGAGTTTGTGTTCAGAGTTAATTTTAAGTAAATTGTTGTCGTGCCTTCTTTAACAAATAATCTTTAAACTTAGACCCTACCTTCCAGAAGCAGCAACTCAGGGGTCTTACTAGAGGTCTAGTTTGAGGATGTATAGTGTGTCGCTGATGACACTGTTACTGATAGGCCCTGGAACCCTACACTGTCCTTTGGTACCATTTCCTGGGCAACGAATGTAACAATGACCTATATAACCCACTTGCATGATCCCCCTTTGGTCCTCCATCCTCATATATTTTGTATGGATGCCGCCCTATTCAAATTGTATCTACATCCAATAAAAATACTGTTACACACTGCTTTCCTATTTTCTCTGTGCATTTAGATTTTTGACAGCCTCTAAAAACGAAATCACTGGATTGCCAGAAACCTCTGGTGAGGTTTTCTACAGCAGTGATAAATGTAAGTGAGAATAATATTCTCTCTCTCTCTCTCTCTCTCTCTCTCTCTCTCTCTCTCTCTCTCTCTCTCTCGTCACTTATGCTAATACATCTGGGAGGCTGGACAATCACCTAGATTAATGGAAATAAGGGGCCCGGGTTCTAGAATAGGTACAGTCACAGAAAATAATGTAGTTTACATGTAGAAAAATTCCACCTTTCAGTATACTAAACATTGTTACTAACATTGGGGGAGAAATTAAGTTGCTTTAGACAAAAAAAAAAAAAATTAAGTCCCTTTTAACATACACATTAAGGGAAAAGCAAGTCTGGTATAGAAAAAGATACTCCTTTAAGTCCACAACATGCCTCCTGCTGAATCTTCCTTGTGTACACACAAAGGTCAATGGATAAAGAAAACTTTAAGTAGTACGAAAACTCTGATTCAGGTTCAAATTAACACCTGCCTTTTACCTATTCCTTCTGGCAGTACTTGCAAAATCTGTAGCACACAAACTATCACTTCATTATCTTTGCACAAGATACTGGTTTTCCCAAACACTTCACAATGCTTTTGAGATAGCATATCTGCAATAACACCTCTACTTCTCTCTAGCATTTCACAAGATTAAAAAAAAGGCAGGAAGAAAGAGGACAATGCTAGTGTTACAATTGTGAGAACCCATCCCTCCAACGCCATTCAAATTAACTGTAGGTTCAGTCAGTCCTTCATATCCTTGAGGTTAGCATCTGTGGATTCCACCAACATCACAGGGAAAATACTCAAGGATGGAAAAAGAATTAAGTGGCCAAAGCAATTCCTAAAAAGTTAATAAGTGTAAAGTGGTATTTATCTAGCATCTAGCATTGTTATTTAGCATTTATCTAGTATTGCTATGAGGTGTTATAAATAATCTGAAATGACAGTATACTAGAGTATATACTATAGGTTATATATAATTACTACACCATTTTTTTATCAAATCATTTTATTGGGGGCTCATACAACTCTTATCACGATCAATACATACATCAATTGTATGCAGATTGCATTTGCACATTTATTGCCATCATCATTCTTGAAACATCCTCCCTTCTACTTAGGTCCCCAGTATCGGCTCCCCATACTTCCCCTCCCTCTATCCTCCCCCTCCCCTATGAACCCTTAATAATTTACAAATTATCATTATTTTATCATATCATCCACTGTCTGATGTGTCCCTTCACCCACCTCCCTGTTGACCATACCCAAGGGAGGAGGTTATACATAGATCCTTGCAATTGGTTCTCCCTTTCTATTCCACCATCTCTTCACCCTCCTGGTATCGCCATTCTCAAAATGAGAATAGCTGCAGAAATCTAATAATTGGACTACAGACTTTATGAAGTGTGAATCTAAAATTGGAAGTCATCAAAAATGAAAGAACCACATAAAGATCGATATTCTAGGTATTAGTGAGTTGAAACGGGCAAGCACTGACCAAATCATAGTTTGCGATGCCAGAAATGACACAATCAAGAGGAAAGACAAAGGGTGCATTTCAAAATCTATCTTGAAGTATAATACTGTCTGTTAAAGGATTTTTATCTATCCACTTTCAAGGAAATCCAATGGATACAATTATTGTCCAAATTTGTGCATCAACCATCAAACCTAGTGATGAAGAAATTAAAGAATTCTAACATGCTTAGTCTGAAATTGATCAAACATGCAACCAAGTAGCACTTATCATTATTGGAGATTAAAATGAAAAAGTTGGAAATGAAGAAGTAACAGTAATTGGGAAATATGGTCTTGAGGATAGAAATGAAGCTAGAGATCCCATCATAAAATTTTGCAAGACAAACCATCTCATTGCAACGATCCAAACTGGGACTACACACCTGGATGTAATACCCAAAAATCAAATTGACTGCGCTATGAGAAGACACGATGGAAAAGCTCAATATTAGCCGCTAAAATCAGGCCAGGGGCTGGCGGTGAAACAGACCACCAACTCAGATTCAAGTTCAGGTTAAAGCTGAAGAAAATTAAAATATGTCCACCTGAGCCAAAACACAACCTTGAATATATACCACCTTAGTTTGAAGAAAAGCTCAAGAAAAAAAATTGATGCACCAAACAAATGAGAGAAGATATGATGACCTGTGAGATTTCATCGAGAACATCCTTCATAAAGAAAGCAAAGGGTCATTAAAAGGACAGAAGAAAAGAAACAAACAAGGTGGGTATCAGAAGAGACTCTGAAACTTACTCTTCACTGTGGAATAGCTAAAACAAATGGATGAAATAATGAAGTCCATAGAAAATTCAGTCTAAAGGACAACTCAAGAAGTCAAAAGTAAAATTATTATAATGAAACGTGCACAGCCCTAAATTTAGAAAGCAAGGAAGAATACGCTCAGCAAATCTCAAACTGAAAGAAGTCAAGAAGACATTCAAGCCTCGAGTTGTGATACTGGAAAATTCTATGGGTAAAACATGTAATGATACAGGAAGCATCGATAGAAGATGGAAAGAATCCACAGCGACGTGGTACAAGATAAATAAACTAGCCAACATTCCACAATTTCTAAAGGTAGCACATAAGCAAGAATCAATGATGCTGAAGGAAGAAGTTCAAGCTGCTCTGAAAGCAATAGACAAAACCAAGGATGCAGAAACTTAAGGAATAGCAATGGAAATGTTTCAACAAGCTGATGCAGCACTGGCCAGACTAGCTCCTCTCTATCAGTAAATTTGGAAGACAGCTACTAGACCAACTATCTAGAAAGATCTGTATTGGTAACCATTCCAAAGAAAGGTGATTCCCCCCCCCCCGCAGATATTTAAATTGTAAGACAATAAAGTTTATTATCACGTGAAAATAAAACTCTGCTGAAGATCATCCAACAACAATTGCAGCAGTACATACACGGGTTCAGGCTATATTCAGCAAAGGAAATGGAACAAAGGATAGCATTGCTGATGTCAGATGCATCCTAGCTGAAAGAAGAGAACATTAGGAATATGTTTACTTGCATTTTATTGACTATGAACAGACATACAACTATGTGCATCATATCAAACTATGGGTACCCTTGACATGAATGGCAATTCCAGAACATTTCATTATGCTCACACAGAACTTACACATGAGTCAGCACACAGTTATGTGAACAGAACAAAGTAAAAGGAATGTTGCAATGGTTTAAGTTCAAGGAAGGCATGCATCAGGGTTGTAACCTCTTACCATCCCTATTCAATCTGTATACCAAGCGAATAAACCAAGCTGGATTATACAATGAGGGCATAGCACTGGGACTGGAGTAAGACTTCATTAGCAACCTGTAATATGACCTGTGATTCTTGCTGAAAATGAGGAGGATTCGAAGCGCTGGCTGATGAAAATCAAGAATGGCAGCAGCCTTCGGTATGCCTTATAATTCAATGTAAAGAAGACCAAAGTCTTTGCAACTGGACCAATATATAACATCATCATAGAGAAAAGACTGAAGTTGTCAAGATTTTTATCTTGCTTGAATTCACAGTCGATGCTCATGGATGCACCAGCCAAGAGATCTGCCTACCATTGCATTAGATAAATAAGCTTCAAAAGACCTCTTTAGAGTGCCGAAAAGCCGGGGCGTCACTCTGATGACTAAGGCGCGCCTAATCCAAGCCACGTCATTTTCAGTGGTCTCCTATGCATGTGAAAGCCAGACACTGAATCAGGCAGACCAAAAAGAAATCAATGCATTTGAAGTATGGTGCTAGGGACGAATACTGAAAGTATTGTGCACTGCCAGAAGAACACACCGATCAGTCTTCGAAGAAGCACGGCCAGAATTCTCCTTGGAGGCAAGGATTGTGAGCCTTTGTCTCAAGTATGTGCACATGTTGTCAGGACCTGTGCTTGCAATAGTAGAGGGGGAGAGAAAAGAGCAAGGCTGTCCACGTGATGGAATGGCAGTGGCTCCAATAAGTGTGCAGGACCAGCAGTGTTGCCTAGGATACACACTGGGCTCTTCTGAGTCAGAACTGACCGGACAGTGCACCTAACAGCAGCAGCCACGGAGTCAATTCCAATTCACAGTGAGGCAAGAAGACACAGTAGAAACGCCTGTGGAGTTCCGAAGCTAGCAATCTTTACTTCGGAAGAATGCTGGGTAAGTTCAAGCTAACAACCTTGCAGTTAGCAGTCTGGTTCATGGCCCACTGGGCCACCAGGCCTCCTTACCTACAGGGGATCATGGAACTAGCCTGTGGCATCCAAAACCAAAATCACTGTCATTGAGTCTATTCTGACTTACAGGGACCCTTAGGAAAGAGAATTGTCCCTGGGGGGTCTCTGAAAGTCTAACTCTTCACAGAGGAGTACAAAACCTCATCTTCTCCAGTGGAGCTGCTGGTTTCAAAAAGGTGACCTTGAAGTTTGCAGTGCAACCTGTCACTGACTATGCAACCCTGGTGCCTACCTATATGAGTGGAACTAAAATACACTTTCAATTCACCAAACTACCCAATAGGAAAATGTCTTGATTACATAGTAATAAGCCTACATTTCCTTCGGTACGATTAATAAAATATATATTTGTTTAGTTTTGCCTAGAATGTTCTAAGTTTCTACTTCCCTTTAAACTAATTATCGAGTCGTTCACTCACTGTTAACTAATGATAATCTTATACTCATGAAGGGGGCGTTGTCTTATTTACAATAAATTAAACTCAAACAAAGCATAATAGTCTAAGAACCCAGTTGAATATGGTTGTTGTTTTAATCATTTTTCTATCAAATAAATCTCCATAATCCAATATGGTCTTCAAAGAAAGTTATTTCTTGTTTCTCATCTAGATGAGAAAGAAGAGCAAAACTAGTTAGTTGGTTTTTCAACTTAAATATTTCACAAATATCTAGCAATATAAAGTGAACCTGTTTTTTGATAATATTGGCAAAAGACAGAGCTCAATGACTCATTTCACCTGCTTTTTAATGAAGCTTAGGCCATCACCATGTGCAAGGCAGCACCTACAAAAGCAGTGAATGCTTTCTGGGTGGTATGCCCAATTAAAAAGGACGTTGGTTCAGCGGCACTAACCCTAAAACTGCACTCTCTGCTGTTGAATTGCTGACTTCGAGGCACCCACTGGCATCATGAGAGTTGATGTCACCCCACGTGGTCACTCAGAGTATCATACCCTCACGCTGTACCAGAACACTGAATTCTTAGTAATGTTCATCGTCCATTTTCATCATAGAAAAACACGTGCCAACTACATCCGAAAATTGCTCAAATGTATTTGTTATCATATGAGTACTAACAAAACTGTTTTCATAAAATTTGTCTACCTTGAATTACATTCATTATAACAATATTAGAGTAACTAGAGTAACTAGGTATAAAACTTGGTTGCCTGTTCCTTTATCACTACTTCATTTTTTAAAAAGCTATTGATATACGGTCACAAATATTAGCTACCACAATACAACAGCTAAAACACCAAGAAATTTAACGAAATCTGTGACTATAAAAATACTGGCAACCACCCATAAATGGAGTCTCCATTGAATTCCTTCCTAGGTAAAACCAAGGAAGTAGACAATCTTGTCCTCAAGCGAAGTACATTGGAAAATGGATTACTTAATATCCCATTTCCAGCCAGTCCAGGCAAGGGTAGTCTCTTAGGGGCTTGCCTAGATGTGTCCTTGATGGAGATCACTATAGAGGGGACAGTACGGTGGGGGGGTGGTGGTGTCACATAGTCATGAGCCATGTCCCTTCAGTCATGTTTTGAGGGCCTTGGTCGGGAGACCTCAGACCTGTTTTATAAGCTCTTCTATCAAACAATGTGCATGTCCCAATCTTGGTCCCAGTGCTGCCTCTGTCTGTAGTCCTAGCTGAAACTGTGATGTACCGATCTGCCATCAATTATGAGTCTGTGACAGTTCCCCTTGTTCCATGGCACGTTTACCTAAAACCCTGACTGTAAAGCCTCAGGCCATTATGACCCCCTGCTAATGGCCTCTTCTGGACAATGTGTCTGTAACTTGGTGTTGTCCTGGTCCCTTTTAAGATTCAATATTCTCCCTCACTTGTCAAAATAAAAATAAAACAGAAAAGCAAAACACAGGTCACCATGAAAACAGCAGCATGTGCTTACATTGTAGTCCATGCAGACAGAACCACATGATCCAAGGTGTCATTGTAATTAGGTAATAATGACAGTTCTATTTGAACATATTCAAACACTCCAAAAGTAAATTAGCATAGAACTTTAGCCATGTCGGCACACTAACACATGAAAACTGGGTTACACAAAAAAAGTTTTTGTTATCATAAATACTGAAACACCGTGCATGGATTTTATAGACCTCATTTTGGGGTAACCCGCTCTGTCAGTGTCACCCTGTTGCAATCTGTTGATGTAATGACCTTATAGGACAGATCAGAATTACCCCATAGGGTTTCCTAGACAATCATCATTACTGAAGTCGATAACCTCTTTTTTTTTTCCTTTTGGTCCCATAGAATTGCTGGTGAGTTCTAATCTCCAATCTTTAGGTTAGCAGCTGTACACTCAACTTCTGTGGCACCAAAGCCCCTTGTGGTGCAGTGATTAAGTAACAGTTATCCCTGGAGGTACAAGAGTCATGTATTTGGCTGAGAAGGTCCGTGGTTCTAGCCTCCCAGGCATCCCACCGGAGAAAGAAGCGTAGTCTACTTCTATAAGACTGCAACCCAGGAAACACTATGAGGTAGTTCTACCCTGTCCCATTGGGCGTCTCTGGGTTAGAAGTCCCTAGGCAGAAATAGGTTTTCAGGGCAGTGGTAATGGGTGGTAGACTGCTCATTTTCCATGCCAGAGACACCTGGGTTCAATCCCAGGCCAATCCACCTCAAGCACTCAGTGGGAGTGTCGGTCAGCAGAGGCTGATCTCTTGCTCTGATGGGACCACCATTCAGAGGGGCTTCCAGACTAGGGAAAACGCCCCAAGAACCTACTTTCCAAACTCAGCCAGTAAAATAACTGTACGAATGTGAAATTATATGACGTCATCCACTTGTGTGTGGGGGCCAATTTGCAGAGAGCTAAAATGATGACAGTGCGGCCAGACTGAATGTAGAGAAGCAAATTCAACGACTTCTCGCCATCCACATCCACCAAGAGATTTACTCCAGTGGTTCTCAGTGTTGTGTGTTGGGTACAAGCATTCAGAGGGCAGGAATTAGGCCCAGATCACGGGCTTTTTGGTTCTGGCACTTCATTTGCACGTGATGCTTATTAAATCTTGGTTAAAAGGAATTTGACAATATATTTGCCAAGAAATGCAATGTTCATCGCATGTGAAATCTTGTGCCTTGTACCTTATGATTTCAGCAGTGCCATGTGTGCTGCGACAGTGAAGGGCCTGTCAATGTTTCCATGATAAACTCTGGTTTTCAGAGGTTTGTATCTTGGCCTATAAAAATAGACTTCGGTCTGTAACTTGGCATACAAAGTACTGGTATCAGCCCAGGAGAACATTTTTTTGTTCCAAAGATTAAAATAAAAATCTGTTTAGTCGTTTTAAGTTAAGGAAGTGGTGGGGGGGGGGAGTTTAGAATGTTTTTAAAAAACACACACAAAACCCCCAAAGTTCTATGTTTCCTTATTGCTGCAGTATAGGTTTTCAAATGATTAACGGTATATAAACCAATGATATTGCATGAATGCAAAACATTCTCCCAAAGTTTTAATTCAGATTATGGTGGTTACCAAAAATAAAAATCATAAATTTTTAAGCAACTGCATATGTAGTATATCAAAAAATACCCACATTTAATGATTGTCCAAGTAACTAATAGTAAACCAAAGCTCTACCGCAGAGATGTTTTTCAGATATGCAAAAATTACTTTTTAATGAATCAAATAATATCAATACTCACCCAACAGCAACCCAACAAATTTTATTCAGATTAGTTGAGACAATCCACAATGCTATGTTCGATGCATGCATCAAGAAGTTCCGAAAGAAGATGTTAATTTTATATAAGAATCTCTGAAGTGGCTTTTATACACTGTTAGCTAAAAAACAATTATTTGAATTTGGGTTTTTTTTTTTACCTTAACATTGATCTGTTTTCTGCAAAAATATGTGATTTTGTGACACTGATTTATCTTTTTTTTAAGTGCATAGTTTAAAACAATAACTATAAATCTGTTAAAGGCAGTATAAATTGGTATAATCTCCTGGAGAGTGATTTCAAAATAGCTATGAAAATTATGAATACACATGTATTCTTTCACAATTGCATTGTTAGGAATTTATTCTATGAATATAACTGTACACATATGAAATTATATATGTGTATTATCTGTACTTATAGCTTTACCCTTCTATCCATGTATATATTAGAATATTCCTTGTAGGATTTTTAACAGAAAAATGTTGGAACCAACCTAAGTGCTCAATAATTAGGGATTTGTTAAATAAATTATTGCACACCCATAAAGTATAATCATTATACAGCAATGAAGAAAAAAGAAAAAGGAGAGGGATATAAACATAAAAATTAAAATGTGTCTGTAAAGAAAGTTTTCCAGGATATCAAGAATGTAGGTCACTAACTGCTTGGGGAACTTGGATGCCAGGGAGACAGGGAAACCAAAAGCCATGATGTCGACTTTGATCCAAGGTGACCCTACTTGGCTGTAAATTGTCATGTAAATTGTCGTGAGCACAGAGAGCCTCAACTTCCCCCCATGGAGTGGGGTGAACCACTACCCCTGTGGATCGCAGTCCAACAACGCTCCCTCCACAGCACCACTATAGCTCACTGAGGAAGGGAAAGGAGGAATATCTATGTACTTTTGAATTTTTCAATGAAAAACCATAACTCTCTGTTAATTTTCTACCTTCCACCAGACCGCATGCAGGTATAAATAAATCTATGTGATTCTTGCTGTAGGTGCTGCAGAGCTGGTTCCAAGTCACAGTAACTCTGTGCGCACTCTGCCCAGCCTTGCCCCATCCTCACAATTGTTCCTTTGAGGTACCCAAGCTCTAAGACCATCACACGGAGGGCCCAGCTCATTTTCTGTTGCCCCTCCCCTTTACCAGACATGGTGTCCTACTCCATGGGCAGATCTCTCCTGATTACATGTCCAAAACCCGTGAGATAGCCTCTCACCAGCCTTGCCTCCAAGGCCATTCTGGCTGTACTTTTCCTGTTCCTTCTTTTAGACAGCTCTTAGTACCTTCTAGAGTCTCTGTCAACACTATGGTTCAAATGCACAAATTTTTTCCTTAGGGCTTCCTCTTCAATGTCCAACACTCACATGCATAGGAGGTGATTGAAAACACCAGGGGTTGGGCTAAGTGCTAAGGGCTTATTCTGAACATTCTTGCTTTTCAACCATTTAAAGTGGTCTTATGAAGCCAATGCACCCAATGTAACATTGATTGTGGATCCAAGTCAAGACCAAAATCTTTGACAGCTTCAATCTTTTCTCCATTTTTCATGATGTTACCTACTGGTCCTGTTGGGGGGATTTTTGTTTTCTTTACATTGAGTTGCAATTGAATTGCAATACTGATGGCTGCAATCCTCCGTCTTCAATTAGCAAGCACTTCATGTCCTCCTCATTTTCAACAAACAAGGTGTGTCAACCAGCATCTCGCAGGTCATTAATAAGCCTGATAACAACATTCTTCTGATGATTTGCACAACATACAGGTTGAGTAAGTAGGGTGAGATGAGGCAACCTTGACACATGTCATTCCTGATGATAAACCAGGCAGTAAGAATTCCCTTGTCTATGAGAACTGCCTCTTGAAGTATGTACAGGTTCTACATAAGCACAATCAAGTGTTTTAGAATTCCCATTCTTCGCAACACTACCCAGTTTGCTATGATCCACAGTCGAATGCCTTTGTGTGTGTGTATACACACACACACACACACACACACACACATTATATAGTTTCCCATGAAAATAATACAATAATTTAGGGTAGAATTTCTAATCAAAATCTCAAAATCATATAACATACAATATTACATAAGAAAAAGTACAATTCTAAGCTATTCAAATTATTTGAAACAATAAAATTAGATATGATAGCTATATTCAGTACAGGAATAATCAAACACTGGCATACACCGGCGTTGCCTAAAAGTCTTTCTGATACATGGGTTCCTGGAATATATCACCAGAATTTGACTCAACCGATGACTCAACAGGCTTTGCATAAGGTATGAGAGTCTGCTTTTCTTGAACGTTTTCAGAGACTATACTTTGAGAACCACTACTGTACACAAATAGTCAAAATCTTCAAAATTGTACTTAAAATCTGCATGCTACAGCACAAGAATTAATATAATTATAATTAGTAACGTAAATTAAAAAAATCTTACATTTTAAGAAGTGCAGAGGGAGGGCACTTCTACACAAGAGAAAATAAGGGAGGAGATGAGGTGATCAATTCAGTTATATTGTATTTGCAAAATCATTCTAACTCTCATTTCTGCCACTAGATGGAAACCAGTACAATGATTAGCTGTCAAATTACTGATATAAATTAAAAGACAGTAAAATGACCTGGTGCGAAAATTATGTCACATGGCATGAATTACAAAAGGACGAATAGCTACAGCTCCCTACACTGACATTAACTATAAAATGATCATATTTATGCTTTAATTAATTGCATATATCATTAGCCCTTGGTCTACGAACCGTATCAGCTTCGAATGGAGGTGTCTGCTATATTCACTTTCATTCCCTTGAAAAGGTAGAATGTCTATTATACAGAACATATGTGTCAAGTGCTGAGAGCACCAAAATGGAATAGTGTGTGCCTTCAAAGAGCTTACAGTTTACTAATCACTTAAAGCATCCACATTGTTTTGCTGAACTGTAGTCAATTAATAGATGACCTTATAACCACAATTCCTTATGTGATATAATTTTAGCCTCTATGTGCCTGTCACTATAGTCTCACTTTGTAGAGCTTTCTAATGGACATGATTAGAGTGGGATTAAGATTTGACTTAAGAACAAAGCCACATGGAAGAAGCACACCAGCCTGTGTGACGATGAGGTGTTGACGGGATCAAGGATCAGGCATCAGAGAACTAAAAAGTTTAATATTGTAAATGAAGGGAGGAACAGTTTGGGGACCCAAAGTCCACCTGTAGGTAATGGACATCCCTCCTACAGAGGGGTCACAGGGAGGAGACAAGTTACATTGCAGTGTAGCAATGATGAAGCATACGGTTTTCCTCTAGGTCTTCAATGCTTCCTCCATCCTATTATCATGATCCCTTACAAATCTGGCTAGACCAGAGGAGGTACACTGGTACTGATAGGAGCTGGAAACACCAGGAATCCAGGACAGATGATCCCTCAGGACCAGAGGTGAGAATGGTAATACTGAGAGGGTGGAGGGAAGGTTGGGTAGAAAGGGTAACCAATTATAAGGATCTCCACATAATCTATTTCCTGGGTTATGGACAATGGGGAAGTGGGTGAAGGGCGATATTGGACAGTGTAAGATATGACAAAGTAATAATAATTTATAAATTATCAAAGGCTTATGAGAAATTGAAGAGTAGGGAGGAAGGGGGAAAAATGAGGAACCGGTGCCAAGTGCTTAAAAAGAAAGCAATTGTTATGAGAATGATGAGGGTAAGGGATATACAAATATTCTAGACACACAATGGACTTATGCATGGATTCTGAAAAGAGCTGTACGAACTCCCAATAAAAGGATTTAAAAAAAAAAGATTTGACTTTAGTAAAGGTTTTGAGCAAGAGGGTTGACTTAAATCACCATCCTTTGTTTTCCTTCCATGCAGTCCATATACAGGATTACCACACCTGGAAAGCCTATTTCCTTACTGAGCTTTGGTAGAAGCAAAATGACCTGCTGTGATTTTTGGACAATTTTTGACTCTGGCTCTAGGTCTAAACAGCACTAGTCTGATATTAATTCTTCTAAAGTAAAATCACTACACCATTATCCTCCAACCAGAAGACTTATGCATAAAGGAATAAAACATTGCCAATCCTGCCCTAGTCTCATGATTGTGCATATTCATCGGTTTAAAAAAAGTCAAGAATTATGTTTGATTCAATGGGTCACCAACAAATGTGAGGCACACCAATGTGGAATTCCATGGTACCTCCATGCCAACAGGCCAGGTGCACCAGTTATTACTTACAACTTATTCCATAACATGAACTGTCTAACTGGTTTCTCTTTATCTCCAATCCATCAGGCATATTGCTGTCAGCACCCTTCCTGTCACTTCCCTCATCAAAATGTTTTAATAAAAATTAAAAAAAAAAAAAAGCTTTTCCACAATTCAAGTTATTGTCAAGCATATCTACCAGTAGATCTTCATAACTTTTTTTTGGAGGGGGTGGGGGGCATCACTGCCCTGGTGGTGGGAGTAGGAGGCCCAGCCTTGCTCCTGGAGAGCTGCTGCTGGATTTGAACCTCCAACCCAGTGGACTGCAGTCCCGAGCACAACCACTATGCTACCAGGGTTCAGCCCAATCTTGATAACTTTTAACAAATTACTTAAACCACTGACTTGAAATGCATAGCGAACTAGGCATTATGTTATTTATTGACTGGGTAAATCTTTTTAAAAGAATAAGCAATTATCTATAGTGAACAGAAAGAGTAACAGTTACAAATATCCCTAAATGCCACATGCATAATGATACCTCCCTGGAACAAACTGTCACTAATATAGGACTGATTAAGACAAATTTTGAATTATTCAAGGTACAGAATGACAAAGTTGTTCTTGGTCTGCGAATATCTCATGATGGGCCTATCATGCAGATCCTCGCTCTGGATTCCAGAATTTAGATGCAAATCTTTCCTGGGAGTTTATATTTTACACAACACCTCTTTATGCTGACATTGGGCTTACAAACACTGCTTCAATCATAAAGGAAAATGTAACTTTGAATGTCTTGCCCTTTTATAATCAATTCTGAACTTACTGAACTAACATTTTTTACACACATAAATTTCCATTTGCTCTCTATGTCTTCTTTGAAAAGCAACAAGATTCAATTGCCGGGAATAGGTCATAGTTTGTCCCCTATTTTCTGTAGGATCCCTCTTCCCTTTCCTCTCAATGAGGTTCAGGAACAGGGTTTAGGAATCCAACCAGGCTGCTGGTACTCCTCTATTTCCTTACAGCTGAGTACATTTCATACCTTCAAATATGATTAAAGGGCAAAAGACTAATTTTTTAAGTGCCGAAGACTATTTCTTGGGCAGTTGACACATAATTTCCTAATGTCACTATTTCTGTTAGGTCCCAGAGAAAACAACCCTTATTAGTCCTACAATTAAATGATTCAGCAACCAGCCACACTCTTTGCCTTTTAACAGTTCCAATCAGTAGCAGATCTAGGTGTAATCAACAGCAGCAGGGGGCTTTAGGAAGCAAAACAAAACAAAAACAGTAGGAATCTTTACTAGAATACAGTAATTGATACAAGGGAACATGATAGGATATTTTAATCCAAATTAACGGAAGATATTAGAGTCTGGTTTTATAATCAGAAGTGAAATACAAAGGACTTCTTTTAAATGGCCAAAAAAACAAAGCAGATTTTTAACAGCTAATAAGGTTCAAGTGAAAAAGGGCTGTTTACAAAATGACCCTCCTCAGTCTCAGAAGGGAAATTCATGCATTCTGTTTGGGTTTCTTAGCATCCACATGGCTGATAAACTTAAGCTCTCCCGGGCTTCTCTGCAGGAGGGCAGGTGGCATAGTGGGAAGCCCCTGGTTGCCTACGGAAAGATGAGTGGTGTGAGCCCACCACCTGCCCCAGAGGAGAAAGCTGTGGCCGGCTGCATCCTGGGTACATAGGCAGCCTTGACAAGGCTGCCGGCAGTTCTGCTGTCTTCGGAGGGTGGCCACTGTAAATCGGAATGACCTGGATGGGGATGGGTTGTGGTTTGATTGTGTTTGGGTCTCCTACTGATACCAAGCCTGAACAATTTCATCATCATGTACTTCTAAAAACTAAAGCAACTCAAGAGAATGGCTGGTATGCTTTTACCCCTCTTAAGAAACAGTTAAAATTTTACCAGCAACATCAAGACAGTCTTAAAATGTAATTTCGCAAAATGTTCCAATTTCTTTCATTTTCCTATTTTTCATTCCCTAGCCTAGAGTGTATGGGAAGTAGTTAAGTGATATGTCTGGTGCCACTTAATAGCACGCAGGTAGCAGTGATTTATTTACATGAAAAATCAAAAGCCAATGGTAGTATGATGCGATGACTACAAATTTTAACTACACAAAAATTCACAAATGGAAATGTTACCATAGTAACAACCTGCTCACATTGCACGTGAGGATAGCTGCTTTCGTGATATAATTCTATAGCTGTTTATTCCAATATGTGCAATGAGACAGCTATGAAACCTCAATTCTTCTCTTCCCTCACTCGGCTCAGATGAACAAGATGTGAGGAATGCTGCTGACAAGTTTACAATCTTGTCACATTTTCCTTTTACTTCTTTAAATGTTCGACGGAATTTTTCAAATCATTAAAAAATAACTTGGCTAACATTTAAGACCGCTAACTATAGAAATCTATATGTAACATTCCAGCCTACTGTTAGAATTTCACACTACAGCACAGAACGGGTGTACCTGAATG
>PVJH01002585.1:0-62500 GCA_004026705.1 Nesogale talazaci | reverse complement strand
GAGAGGTGGAAACAATTTGTTGTTGTAATTATGTGTCATCTAGTAGTTTGCGACTCATGTATCTGTATGCAAAACAGAACAAGACACCGCCCGATCCGATACCTCTCTCCCAAGGACTGTTGTTATGTCTAATTCAATTGTTCCAACTACTGTGTCAATCTCTCCTTGAGTGCTCCTCTTTCCCACTACCCTTCTACTAATTCAAGCAGGATATCCCTTTGCCAAAACCAGTTTCTCCTGATAACATATCCAAAGTACATGGGATGAAGGCTCATCATTCTCCCTTCTAAGGAACATTCTGGCTTTACTTCTTCCAAGACAAATTTGTCCTTCTAATAATACATGGTACCTTCAATAATCTTTGCCAACATCAAAATTCAAATGAATTGATTCTTCTTCAGTCTTCCTTATTCCTTGTCCAACTTTCTCATGCAGATGGGGCCACCATGAGCTTGGGTCGGGTGCACCCAAGCACGTAAGGGGATAACCTGGATTCTCCAACACTTTAAAGAGGACTTGTTCTGCCTTTCTCCACACCATGCTCTTCATAGAGGGCGACTCCTCAGATTATTTGCTAAGCATACAGACTGAATAAATAAAGTGAAAAGATACAATTGGGACACACACCTTTCTGATTTTAAACCATGCAGTATTCCCTTGTTCTGTTTGAATGACTGCTTCTTGATCTAAGTACAAGTTCTGCATGAGCAAAATCCAGTGTTCTGAAATTCCCATTAGTCTCAACATTATCCATAGTTGTCTGAACCACACCATCAAATATCTCTGCATTATCAATAATATAAGTAAACATCTTCCTGGTATTCTGATGTCAGCAAGATCCATCTGATGTCAGCAATGATCTTTCTGGTTTCACGTCCTTTTCTGAACTTGGCGCAATTCTTCTGGCAACTTTCTGTTGATGTACTGCTATACCAGTTTTTGAATGGCATTAAAGAGATTTGATACTATCTGCATGCTGTTGCGTTACCTTTATTTGAAATAGGTATAATTATGGAACGCTCCCTGTTGGTTGACCAGGGAGTTATTTTCCTAATTTCTTGGAATGAAGCCCGATGAGTTTCAACAATCTTTGGAAATATTTCAATTAATATTCCATCAACTCCTGGGCTCTAATTTGTGACTAATACCTTCCACGCCATTGTAACTGGTCCTTCTTAAAATGACTGTATACCACTCAGTTCTTTTTGTTACAGTGATTCTCTGTATCCATCTTCTTTTGATGTTTCCTGAATCGTTCACTAATTTGCCCATAGAATCTTTCAATATAGCAACTCAAGACAATTTTTTTCTACAGTTCTTTTACCTTGAGAAATGTTGAACATGTTCTTCCTTTGTGAATTTCTAACTCAAGGTCTTTGCACATTTCATAACAAAACTTTATCTCCTCAAGCAAACCTTCACAATTTTATGTTTAGCTTTTTTACTTATTTTTTTCACCCTTTAGCTACTCTGATTGAGAGCAAGGGTCACAGTCTCTTTTAACATCCATTTTTATCTTTTCCATTTTTCCTATCTTTTCTATGGCCTTTTATTTTCTTCACACAAGATGTTCTTGATGTCATCCCATAGCTCATGAGGTCTTGGGTCGTTAGTGCTCAAGGTCAAATTCATTCTTCAAGTCAGAGCAATAGACTCAAGGTGGCACACTGGCTCTCATGGACTTGCTTTCATTGTCTTCAGCTTCAACCTGCACTTACATATGAACAGTTGATGGTCTGTTCCCAGTCTGCCTCTTACCTTGTCTTCCTGCTGATACAGAATTTCTCCATTATCTCTTCACACAGAAGCTGATAATATTGAGCTTCTCCATCATCTCTTCCCACAGATGTAGTCAATCCTGCAACGAAGTAGTTTGTCTTGCAAAATTTTATCACTAAATTTCCAATTTTATTTCTATCATCAAGGTCATATTTTGAAACAACTGCCCCTTGCTTCTTTGTTTCAAATTATCAGCAGATCACTGTACATTGTGTTAACTTTAGACCAAAGAGGCTGGTTGAATTATGTAATCAATTTTTTCATTAGCAACTTTAGTGACTTGTGTATAGATTTGAATAATACTTGTACTGACTATAGTATACATGTTATCCACAGACAGCATTGAAATTCAAGATAAATCTTTAAATGCCCCTGTTAATAATGTATGTAATGCCATGCCACTAGAATTTTCCATTCCTGGCATAGTAAACCCTGTAATTGTTCAGATTCAAAATGCCCAGGAACAGTGCATTTCAATTCACGAATGCCTAGGACATCATTCTTTATGGGTTTCATTTCATTTTTAATGATTTCCAGTTTTCCTAAATTCATACTTTATACCTTCCAAGTTCTGGTTATCAACAGATGTTTGCAGCTATTTCTTCTCATTTTGAGTCCTGCCACATTAAGCAAATCAAGGTCCCAAATCAAGGTCTCCTTTAAGGAGACAGCAATTACCCCCAGTCCTGTTCTCAGAGGTTTGAAATCTGAGAATCTCACCTTCCAATAAAATCTGACAAATGTTTCCCTGCTATCCATAAATGTTCTTCATTGTTTAATCCCTCAGAAGTGAACAGCCTTTTCCTTCTTTGTAGCCTGTTCTTGGTCTGAAAGTTCCACTGAAACCCTCTGGAATATACATAGCACTGCTCCCAACATCACAGCAACGTAGGAGCCCACCACAGTGCAAAACTCAACTTAAGAGTGCCTGGAAATACAGTACTCATATGAACACATCATTGTGATAAAGGCAATGTCTAGATAATGCAAAGGAATCTGGAAATATAGATAACAAGGCATATCTTCCAGTAAAATGAACAAAAATAATTGCAAATTCACTTCTTCAGAATACATAATGCCACTGGACACCCTAAAACAGCAATTTGTGGCACCAGCTTATATTTTCCATTGTAAACAGGTGAACAGGAACATTCCTGATGATGACACGCACTGTCAGTTGGGAGCATGCATTTTCCATAACCAGCTCCAGAAGAGGAAAATGTAGGTGGGCACTATATGTCCCACAGGTCATAAAAGGACTAATGTAAACAGTCTCAGAAGTTTGGTATTGCTCTAAGTTCACTGACTCCACAGGGAGCTAAGAGTGATTCAGATTTTGACTTAACTGACTGCACAGTCGACTCCCTTAGTCACTACGATAGTTTCAGCACATCGAAGGCTTTCAGAACTGGCATTCCTCATCTTGAAAACTGTCCCTTCAGGCTGCCAAGAGATTCTAATTTTCACTTATAAGACTGGCAAAAATCCAAAAGTGTGGGAATACAGGCTAGTTCTCAGACTATAGGAAAGACTACACAACGCTCTCTGCCTAAGACTGGAATGGAAATGGCATAACTGCTAACAAGGGGAATTTAGCAACTTAACAAAACTAAAAATGCATTTTCTCTTGATAATTAAAAGACATTAAGAAGATGTTCCAACAATATATATCAACACACAAACATATATTACTTTCACAAATCTCTGACAATCCAGCTACCTGACTTTGACACAAACTCATTTTGCAACAAAATTTTATTCGACTTGTGAAGCTATAAGAAGTCTTCAAACTACACGATGAATACTGTAATAATTAGGTTTATGGTATGAAGTAGGGCTTCATAGAAACTTGGGCTGAGCCCTGGTGGCATAGTGGTTGTGGCGGGACTGTGGCCCACTGGATTGGTGGTTCAAATCCAGCAGCAGCTCTCCAGGAGCAAGGCTGGGCCTCCTACTCCCACTAGAGGGCAATGATGTCCCCCACCCAAAAAAAAAAAAAAACCAATTCATTGCCAGGTTAGAAACTTGTCCTAAGAATTTAATCAGATCACAGACTGATTGGAGTGCAAAGAGATAAATACGCTTACCTGAGGCCAGCCTCCCATCTCTTTTTGCCCCTTGTGACTGGACCCACATGCTGCTGTTTGAGCTAGTCCTTTGATTCATCTGTGTGCTGCACCATCTGAGGGCCAATCATGTCTTGCCGTGCTTTATTAGAGCTTGAGACTCCTTCAACACTTTGCCACACTGCTGGTGGATCATTTTGCACCATTTGTACATCGCTAAAGTTTGAGAGCCACTGGGGCCTGCTTCACTACACTGTTAGTGCCCCACCCTACTGTCTGCTGCTGGAACGTTGCCTGCCTGTCCTGCCTGAGGGCAGACTCCAAGGTCTTCTTCCTTGACCTTGGAACCAGAGCCTACTGTGAGTTGAAGAAACTTCTGGATATTATCTGATACTGTTTCTCAAAAGTGACTTGAGCTCTCTCTACTGCTGGGTGGACTAATTAGCCATTACATTCCTTCTAGCAATATAAGCCCATGCTTTTATACATATATAATCAGAAGTGTCCTGGTCTTGTTTCTCTAGAGAAACCTACACCTAACACAAATAACCACATATTTTAAGGAATAATAATTTGTTTATATAGTTTGGCCTGTGAAAAAAAGTAAAAAAAAAAGTAACTTCTTCCAATGTGAAATTTTAAAAAAATAACGCAAATGGTTCATATGAATATAAAACTTATTATTTCGGGCTGAGCCCTGGTGGCGTAGTGGTTGTGTGCGGAACTGCGGCCCACTGGGATTAGAGGTTCAATTCCAGCTCCACAGGAGCAAAGGCTGGGCCTCCTACTCCCACCACCAGAGGGCAGTGATGCCCGCAAAAACAAAACAAAACAAAAAACTTATTATTTGATGATAAATGTATGTCAGTAATGAAAGAGCTTCTATTTTTTTTTCTGTTTGTTGGTAACAGGGCTCAGAAAGTATCAATCAAGACATCACAATAAAAATTTCTAAGAAGTGTGCCAGTCACAACTTCGAAAGGGAAGTTAGCTATATAATGTGCACATTGTGAAAAGATCATATATATACAAATATATATACTCATATAGACACAGATTAATTTAAGAACCTTTGTTTAGCTATACATCTACGTTACAGTGTCTTAACAAATCAAATTATTGTGCTCGTCAAGAATATTACAAGTTGCTGTGGAAGAACAAACAAATCTGTCCTGAAAAATATAACGAGAATGCTCCTCAGCGGCAAAGACCAGTTCCTGGAGAAGGACATCATGACTGGAAGAGTAGAAGGGCAGCGAAAAAGAGGAACACCCTCAACAAGATAGACTGACACCGGAGCTGCTGCAACAAGGGGCTCAAACATAAGAACAATTGTGAGAACCGGGCAGGGCTGGGCAGGGCTTCCTTCTGTTGTG
Organism: Nesogale talazaci; assembly: GCA_004026705.1. Taxonomy (NCBI): domain Eukaryota; kingdom Metazoa; phylum Chordata; class Mammalia; order Afrosoricida; family Tenrecidae; genus Nesogale; species Nesogale talazaci. The sequence continues at coordinate 57,279 of PVJH01002585.1, read as the reverse complement.
TACAAGGTTGCCCTGAACCAGAACTAACTCCTTGGCCTCCAACAACAACAACAACAACAACACCCACATCCTCACTCTCCATCAGCAACAAAGGAGGGCCTTCTCCTTAACATCATGAACAACAAGAGGATGCTTGTCAAGCTACTTTCACTCAACATAGTCCTGGAAATTCTAGCCAGAGATATTAGGCAAGAAAAATAAAATGCATTCAAGTTGCAAAGGAAGAAGTGAAAGTAATCGCTATTCACAGAGGACAAACTCTTCTATAGAGCTCCCAAACATGTCTGGCCTACTGCCCCATTTAAGGGGAAAAAATATTTACTCTGCACCTCAGTGGCAATTAAAACCTTTTATATTATACCATAAACCCATAAACCAAGATAAATAGTAGGAATCTGTTTTTTCAATTCCCTTGGATAATTCCAGCACCCCCAGCCCCCACAGGGAGGCTGGAAAACACTAAAGACACACAGACAGACAGACACACACACACACACACACACAGACACACACACACCTGGGAGAAAAAAAATAATTCAAAAAAGTTGTAGGTAGATACTACTACTTGGGAACACATACAGGTTTGACAGTGGCTATTTCTATATATGTATTGACACATGCTGCAAGTATATCCATGAATATAATAGAGCATACAGAAAGCAATTATCAAACCTTTTGGGAATGAGTCCCTGGGGCGGGGGCTCAAGAATATTGTCTCGGAAAACACCTAGGTCAATCCATCTAGTGTGTAACTATTTTCTCGCTCTCCAGACCAAAAAAAAAAAAAAGAAGTGAAGAAAATCAAAGATCCATAAAATGAATAGTTCAAAAAACTAATGGAGTATGTGTACCTCAGCCTCCATTACCTCAAGACCAGAATTAGATGGGGCCTCGCGACCATTACTAATAGCTCTGATAGGGATCACATGTGAAATTCTTAGAAAGACTGGGAGGCATTGACGGAAACTAAAAATGAAAAACGACAGACTCACCTGTCAGATGAAAGGGGGTGAAATACTTGAAATTATGGCCCTCGGTAAAAGTAACAGGATTTTAACATTGGTAAAGCGGTTGACGGGGGTGGGGGTGGGGGTATGGAATATATTTATTCCCTTCCCATTCTCCTGCCGTTCCCTAGCTTACCGTTCACTCTTTCCAAAACTCGGGACTTTTTAAAAACGCGGCGGGACACGGGGCGTCAAAAACGCGGCGTCTGGTCACTTTACGGCCTCAGTCACCTGTTAAGCCTAAAGTGGACTCACTCCCTTGGTCCAACTTTCAGTCAAATGACATCCACTCTGTAAGTTGAACAACAAGGAGGTATTTTTCTTTAGAACAAGCAACCACCCAGAATAAAAAAAAAGTATGTGAGCAAGGGCAAAATTCAGGGGGAAGAAGGCTTAGGAAAGTAAGGGGAATAGAAGAGGGGAAGAGCGGGACGAGCGGCAATTCCTGAGAAGGAAATTAAGAAAATAATTCCATTTACAATATCAATAAGGATAAAATATTATTGATAAATTTAAATAAAGTGGCACAAAATCTGTACACAGAAAACTACAAAACTTTTTGCTAGAAGTGAGAGATCTAAGTAAATAGACATGTTCATGGATTTGAAGACTTGACACTGCTAAAATGACAATGCTATCCATAGCAGCCTACAGATTTAAAGCAATTCTTATTAAAACCAAACAGTTTTCTGTTTGCTGTTTTGGCAACTTTTTTTGAGCAAAAGCGAAACCGATCTTCAAAATCATCTGAAATCTCAACTGACCCAAATTAATCTTTAAAAAGAAAAATGAAGTTGAAACACTCAGATGTGATTTCAAAGCTTACTACAAAGTCACACTGATGAGAACAGTGTGGCCCTGGTATAAGGGTAGGAATGTTGAACAATGGAACAGAATTCAGGGTCCAGATATAAATCATCACGTCTATGACCAGTTTATTTTTGAGGAGGGGTCAAGACCTTCAAAGGGGAGAGTAGTCTTTTCGACAAATAATGTTAGGAAAACTGCATTTTCATTTGTAAAATAATACAGCTGGACTCTTGAACCACTTACAAATGCACCCGATATTGACATTCAGACCACACTATAAAGGTATTATATAGTTCACTATAAAGGTATTATATAGTTCACTCTAAGTGTGAAACCCAGGGAAATATTCTTGAAGATATGTGAATAGTTTCTTAAAGCAAGCCACCAAAAGCACAAGTACAACAGTCCGTCAGACTTCATCAAAGTTAAAAACATTTGTGCAGTAAATAGCATGACAAAGAGGAAAAATATACACATTGGGACAAAATATTTCCAAAGCACACATCTGATAAGGATTTGTAATACAAAATACAAAAGAGCTATCACGATTCAACAACACCACTGTCACTTGCACACATGCAAAAGACAACCAATAAACAAGAATTTGAATTGATTATTTCTTGGAAAAACTAATGAGCAAATGGTTAATAAGTGCGGAAGATGATGCTCATCAGAGCAAGTCCCTAGGAAAGCGCCAGTGAAAGCCACAATAATACTCCGATTCACTAGCATGACTGCTAAGGCGAAAAATAGAGAAAGTAATGCCACAAGGATGTGGCAAGACTGGACTTCTTGGACCTTCCTGTTGGGAGTATACAACTGCTCTGGAAACAGATGCAGTTCCTAAAAAAGCTAAGTATAGAACTCCCATACAGCTTAGCAATTATATATATATATATATATATATATATATATATAAATATATATAAATATATATATATATCAGAGAAATTAAACGTAGGAACCCCAAAAGATACTTGTATATCTATGTGAATTACAGCATTATTCACCATAAAAAAATTGTGGAAACAACCTAAATGACCAACATATGAAGAGAAAAGCAAAATGTGGTATGAAACCAAAACCAGATGCACTGCCATCTCGTGGATTCTGACTGACACAGCAACCTTCTAGGGCAGGGTAGAACTGCTTCTGTGGATCTCCAAATTTGAAACTCTTTACAAACATAGGAAGCCTCGACTTTCTCTTGCAAATCAAGTGGTAGTTTCGAACTGCTGACCTTCCACTTAGCAGCCCACCAGCGCTCCCGAAAGGTGGTACACAGGCGATAAACCACTATTCAACCACGAGGCCAGATGAAGCTGTGGTTCATGCCATGACATGGATGAACTTTGAGAAGAGTGTGCCACCGTGAAAGGAAAAACCCGTTATGACTCTAGTTAGATGAAAGATCCACAACAGGCACATTCTGAGAGACAATAGTAGATTCACAGGAAGAGGGAGAAGATAACAGAGTTATTGTTTAATTGGTACAGAGTTTCAGTGTAAAGTGATGCAAGGGTTTGGGATATAAAACTGTGTTGTACACCACAGTAAATGTAATTAATGCACTGAACTGTATAGTCAAAATTGTATAGTTAAAAATTATTACCATCGCACATTTCATTTTACACATGTTTTAGCATAATAATAATAAAGGGTATGGTCCACAAACCGACCACAAATGTAACCTGAGTTACTAGATCACACTGCCATGCTCTTTATTCACTAAATAGACCCCAGATTCTCTGGCCTCCTTGATCTTCCACATCTACTCCCGACACTGTAAGATCTAGCTTCTACTTTATATCCTTGACAACTTAGTTCAAGGCGTCGTCATTTCACATCTTCATGCCTCCGGGATGGCTGTGCCTCCCAGTGAGGACTTACTCACTGCCCTCGAGTCCATGCAGACTCATGGCAAGCCCTGCGGGTGCACAGACTAACTGTGCACGGGAGTGGAAAGCCAGCCATGCAGATCTCAGCCCAGGGCAGAACCACCAGACACAAGGGCTGCTTCTGAGACTGCCACCAGAGTAGTCGTTCTCAACTGCAAGTCACCTCTCATCATGAAGTTCATCAAGCGCAGATACATAAATAAAAGCACAGGTTATTTGAGAAATCAATTGAATATGCTCTACTGAATATTTAATAGTTATGTAAAACATTTATATCATAAGCAAAAGATAAAAAATAGACATTCTTTATATGTGCCATAAAACATTTATAGATCTGTCTATAGATGAGGACACAAAGATAATCTTAATACACAGCAAAAGCATGCAATCTACATTCTGACCACAAAAAATCTACAATTTTTAATGTCAGAAATACCATCAAACAAACTGAGAAATGTAAGTAAATTTCATTCTAATAGCTCTTTTAACAAAACACTATGCAGCAAATTAAAATAAAGTCATGAGGTATTGGAATGGAGATTTTTAATATGAACAGCTACCAACATTATAAAGGGAAGGAAACCAGGTATCTCATGCTTCCTCATAAAGGGAGACACCACCACCTAAATCTTGCCTGAGAGAGTAAGTTTAAATCCAAATAAACTCTGACTCTACTTGCCAATTTGGATAAACTATGGAATAAAATGTTAAACTATATAAGGACAATGGCATCAATAAAACCCTGCCTGTAAAAAACTGCAACAGTATGCACACAACCCATGTTCTTCAGTAGATCATTTGCAAAGATGATGAACCTACAGATTCAGGAAGACTTAAAAAGAACATCTATTTCTCAAACATCAGCAAAGCTAAATAGGTGGGCCAACACCCTGCTGGCACAATGATTCAGGTCTCTACTGCTAACCACAAGGTCAGTAGTTTGAACAGGCAAAAAAAAGACCCCCAAAATCTGCGCCAGGAAAGACCACATCCTAGAAAATCTAGGGGACAGGCTGGACTCTCTGTCACATGGGGTCAGGTAACATATGAGTTGGAATCGACTCTTCCACACAAGCAACAAACTGTAGTACTGGGGATGCACTCTTAGAAAAAACACAACAGCAAAAACAAGAAACCCAAGTACCAGTTACTGGGGAAAAGGAGGGAGTGGTGGGGGGGGGGGTCCAAGGGGGCAGGCACGCGACTGACTGAGACACAAGGCCCATAAAACATTATCATGACTGAAAAGATTCTGTTTCTTGATCTTAGTAATATTTCCAAGCATTTTCCTGTTATAATTCACCAGGATATATATATACACACACACACACACACACACACATATATATATATTAGATGGTTTCTATTCATAGTCTTTCTTTTTACTGACCAGTTGCCCTTGATCCTGTGCCTTGTTGTGACACTACTTATGTCAGAGCAGAATCTGCGGTCCTACTCTGTACGTACTACTGTGACACAAAAGGATTTCATAGAATCATTTTCGGAGAAGTAGATCAGCAGATACTTTTCTCTTTCAAGATACCACTAGGTAAACTAAAATCTTCCAGCCTTTCGGTTAGCAGTCTAGTTAGTATATTAACCTTGGGCAATCTACTTTTTATATTAAAAAGACTAAAACACAAATTCATTTCTTCAATATCTATCTGTATGTAAAAACTGTCCAAATTAACCTCCAAAAAATGTTAGCACTCACATCAAGGCAATCATAAGCAAAATAAATTAGCAAAAAAATAAGTGCACTGCCATTGAGTCCATTTTGACCCATAGCAAGGGGAAATCAAGTATGTAACAAAATTTATTCTTCCCCTCTCTTGAAAAAAAAATGCAATAAACTAGACTGAACTCTTAGTTGACTAGGCAGAAAAGGAAAAGATAACAAGTGATATTTAGAACAAGGGAATATAATTTCAGATGTTTAATAAAGTTTTTAAAATATAAGAGTATGGCAAAAGAACACTATGTCCAACTTACCTAACAAGTTTGAACAGCTAAATCTTTCCTAAATATTTTAAAGAGTATTTCTTGTAAAAAGATTGTAAAACTGAACCAATAAGTTACAAAGAACCTAAACATTGTACAACAATAATTTTAAAAGTTATTAAAAGTGTAGTCAAAGATTTTTGTCATCCATCACACCAGTTACCTAATCTAGAATACAATATGGACATATTTTAAGAAATCTCTTATATATGTCTACTTATCCTTTTAGTCAACACTGTCACAAAGAACATAACCAATCTTAGAGTCAAGTGAAACAAGAGAGAAGTATAAACCTTAAGATGATGACAAAATTATGATCTATGATGATTATTATTTATTATGAGCCCAAAGAAGTCAATTGAAGTTTTCTAAAACCAAAATCATAAAACAAGAACATGGCTTTAAAAGAGCTTACTACCTACCAAAAAATGTTAAGAATTCTGTAACTATTTATTGAATGATATGTGATCTTGGTGGCACATAGAGTAGAGCACTGGAGGCTGATGTTTGAATGCCTGCTTTCACCAGCCACAGCCAGGCCGCCGGAGGAGGCATTCACAACACACAGCCACGAGTCAGTTTGGATTCATTTTGTGTTTGTTTGGTTTGGTTGTTTGGGGGGAGAAGGGTGACAGAGACGGCCAGGGTTAAGGATTACACAAACCATAACTGTACGAAAAGCATCTGTACAAAAGGACTCAAGAGAGTCCCTAACTTAAGAAAAGGACATAAATCGTATTTGATTAAATCAAGAGGTACAAGGTGGTTGATAGAGTTAGAGAACTCTGGCAGGTTTATCAAGAAATTCTGGAGTTCATATGGATTGTGTGAGAATATGAAATGCATAGTCATATGAACGGGAAAAAACATTAAATCCACACATCCTAAAAGTGATATATGTGTAAAGAGATACAAACAGAGCAAAAGTATAATAAAACTTCTAAATCATGCATTATCAAGTTACTATTTAGAATAAGGTAAATCAATATGAAAAGGCCTTTTTCACCTTTATTGAGACAATTTGTGATGGACTGGATAGTATGAGCAAGGGAGATTTTTCTGGTGGCATAAGGAGGTAAAAAGCTATTCTGTACTAAAATTAAAAAAAAAATAAATTGATGGAGGAGGGAATGAAGAGGCACATTGTGTATGTTAGAGTATTACAGTGACCAACTGTCACGATGAAACCTAGGTGGAGCAACATCCAGTAAGACAGCATACTCAGCGCAGTCAAGTGGGACTGCGTCAACACACAGCCGGTGACGCAGGCAAAAGAGAAAGAAATCTGCTCTGGAACTTGAAGAATACACTGAAAACCAAAGTGAGGAAAACCCAATACGAAAATGCCGCAATGAATCAGGACAGAAAACCCAGAAAAACTGCTGCACAGAAGCAAAGGCCAAGGTGCAGTATTTCAAAATGGAGAAAAGTCAAAAAGAAGGTCGACTAAGCTCCTCAAAATACATTCTGCATCGTAGCCCCTATGTGGTGGAGGCACGAGAAGAACACATTCCAAGGGTGTCTTTTGCAAAGAGGGGTCTTGGTGGCACAGCGGGTGACTCGCTGGTCTGCACAGTCTTTACCCACTGGTCTATCCACAGTGATGTGAGGGGACCTCTCTGCTTCGGAAAAGAATTGCAGCCTGAGAGACTCTGGGGAGCTCACAGACTCTGCCTTTTAGATAGGCACACCACGCGTAGGAATTCAGAGGACACATGAGTTTTGATTTTTATCTTTAGAAACAACATATTTGTAAAAGATTGATAGAAAAAGAAAAAAATGAAAGGCATTTTTAAAAGGTAGAAGGAGTCTAAAATGGTATGTATGAATAAGAAACTATGGCCATCACTGGATTAAAAAAATATGCTATTTTAACTTAAATATTTCCGTTGTTCTACTTAACCAAAAATACAGGTTACATACATATTAGCAAAATAAATAAAAATCAAGTGATTAATTTGGAATTATAAGTCAGCTCATCAGCTATTTTGTCAATAAGAAAATATATTTAAAAATTTAAATTAAAAAAGAAAACTTCACAGGCATTCCTTATATTCACAGCACTCTTTTTAAAGCATCTCATGGTCTTTAAAGTCAGTACTTTATTATTCACTCTTCTGACCAATATTTATTACAATAACTGTTAAAACCTCTGGCGGTACTTCTGTTAGAGCCGCTGAATTGAAGAGAGATGAGGCGTTCTACTCCCACAAAGAGTTCCAGCATCAGAAACCCACAGGGGCAGTTCCCCCCTGTCCTGGAGGAGTGGGTTTTTGAATTAGTGAGCTTTTATGAACCCATTCAGAAATCCTGGTGGCTCAGGGGGTGAATGTTCAGATATCACCAACAGGATCACAATTCCAACTCACCATTTTCCCTGCAGGAGAAAAACGCTGCAGTCTGTTCTGTTAAAAAGTGCAGCTGCGTGAACAATGGAGCACTTCTATTCTGTCCTGTAAGGGTGATGTAAGCCCAAATCAACTCAAAGGCAACGTATTTTGACGTGTTATTTTTAATCCCAATGTGATAACATCCTTTCAGATATGGTCCTAGAAAGATGCATATCTAAGGAGCTAAAGTTCATGAGACATATTGATGCAAGGCACTAATTAAAATGGTTCATTGTTGTCCATGAAGGTGGGAGGGTGGGAGAGGGAGGAAAAAAAGGGGGAGCTAACACCAAGGGTTCAAGCAGAAAGAAAATGTTTTGAAAATGATGATGGCAACATCTGTGCAAATGCCTTTGATACAACTAATGCATGGATTGTTACAAAGAGCAGTAAGAGGCCCCAATAAAATTATTTATTAAAAAATAATTATAAGTAAAAATAAACAACCTACCACATTTTCCTAAAAATTCTTCCTAGGTTTCTATTTTAGAGGAAAGGGAGATCCTGACCAATTCCAGAAACTGTAACCAGCACCATCGTCTTCTTTGAAACCAGTATCACACATAGTGAGGGCAGAATTCACATCAAAGTCTTCTCATGGAATGAAATGATGACCCACAGGTTAGAACCATTAACCTCTGAGAAAGCCTAATTTCTAAAATTCCATTTCATTTTTCACTTGCTCTTTTCCTTAGTCATCACTAAGCAGTTACTCATTTGAACAAACGAATCTGTCTTGGAAGAAGTACATCCAGGATGCTCCTTAAAGGCAAAGGTAACGAAACTTTGCCTCACCAACTTGGACCTGCTGTCAGGCGAGACCGGTACCCAAAGGGGCTTTCTTGGTAAAGTAGTAGGGCAGTGGAAAAGAAGAAGGCCTTCAAGGAGTCGGATCAACACAGTGGCTGCAAAAATGGGTTCAAACAAAAGAAGGGTTGTGAGGATGGCAGCGTGGGCTGTGTTTTGCTCTGTTGTACACTGGGTAGCCAGCTATGCATCAGAACGGCCTCAATAGCATGCAACGAGACCTTACTTATTAATTTATTTATCCACTAAAATCAAACAGATATCCAAGGTGTCCATTTCAGGGCACTTCACATAAGTCAAAAAAAGAAAACAAGTCATCTCCTTCCTTGCAAAAAAATCTACCTTTCGAAAATTCTATTCTAAAGTTGGAATAAATTAGATCTTTTGTTGAAACTAGGGAATTTTACATTTGATGAGTTTTGCCAAAGGAATAAAATACAATCCCATATTTTCAAAAGCAGCAGAAATATTAAGTTTCATCTCTTAAGTAAAAACTATAGATATCCTCCGTAAATAACAATTTTCTCCTGTGATATTCTTAATGACTATAACTATACTGCAGTGTAGCTGAGGATAGAACAAAGCTTGAGATCAGTGTTTAAGCACTCAACATTCTAAAGGAAAAGAAAAAAACAACAGATGAAACTAAGGCCACATTAAATTTCCCATTCAGCAAGGAAGAAAAATCACTTAGTTGTTCTTTCTTGCTCATATTCAACAGATATGGTAATGCATAGGTAGTGATAACGATCCCAATTCCATAATATATCTAAAATATGCTTAAGTACTTAATATATTCATTTAGATAAGGATTTCATACATATTAAAGCCCCACATCTGACAGCCAATTTTGAACATGAGGAACCACACAGCTAAGATACAATATCACTCCACCTAAAGACTGAGCTTTGACAGCAAGATACATGTCCTTCGAAAAGTTCATGGGAATATGTACTTTACGTTTTCATTCCATTTTGCCAGGAAACTTTTGAAGCTCTCTCTCTCTCTCTCTCTCTCTCTCTCTCTCTCTCTCTCTCTCACACACACACGTGATTAAATGGGTGACAATTAAATTATGAAAACAATACAACATCTATGAGAGGAAAAAATGGCTGCTTACTTATAGAAGTAGGGGGGAGGGAGGGAGGGAGAGAGAGAGAGAGAGAGAGAGAGAGAGAGAGAGAGAACAAACCACTCTCTAGACCAAACCTTAAAACTAGTTCAAGTGTGTGGTTATATTTCTGTCATAAACCACTGGCCGCTATTCTCAACAGAAAGAAAGCTCTATGAGCTAACATACAGTAACAGAAACTTAGAATAATTGTATTGGGGGTCAAAGTAAATTGCAAGCAAACTGTAGTAGACTTCAAGCCACACACCCTCCTCCACCTTATGTTCCTTTCTCCCTCCCTTTACCTATCTGCAGGGCCTCTCTATATGTATAAATATGTATGCATAAATACATATATCCATGTGAAATGTACTCAAGTTATTATTAAAGAAAAGCATTTAATAATATTGTATGAACAAAGCTTCAAATTATGGCCTTTTATTTAGTTGGCATTCACTTTTTTAGTATGAAAATTCTATTGATGAACCTCACTAGACACCAGAAACTGCTCTTACATATTTTGGTAAACAAAGAACATTGTCTTTTGTTAAAGTGAATAGTCAGTAATGAAATAAATAAGTGAGTCACCATTCTTTAGCACAACTGAAATCACATATATAAACTAGCCCCAATACTCACATTTTACCAATAAAGAAAATTCTGATTCTCTAATTTAAGATGTAAGCAAAATACTTTAAACCTCATATTTACTATAAAAGGTATAATATATGCCCTTAAAAATCCCTAATCTCTTTTGTTTCTAAATAGAAATCACTCATATTAGACTTATGTTTAATATTTCCTAAGAGTGCACAAAAGAATTATTACCAAATTAGCGAAATGTTATACAGTTCTTATTCAGGAGAATAACCTCACTAAAGCAGACCACTCACTAATAAAGTGCAACTTAATAAATCATGTGGAATCTTATTTTGTTCAAACCCTTACTAACTCCTAGCACCATCTGTTACCATCAAAACTATATGACAAGATATGATATATAATTAATAGGTAAACAACAATCTAATTAAAATGGACAAATACTCCATGTTCCTGCCATTTGGGAGCTCTAATTACAGACTAAATTTTAAGCTTGAATTAAATATTTAAGCTGGAAAATTAACTTTCCTTCTCCAGCCTTGAATACATTAATACAGATATGTGAAGCGACTTCCTGATGGGAACTTAAACATGTAATTTAGTTTCATCAAAGCAGTTACTAATTGTTAAGCAGCAGTACCTTACCATATGTACACAATAGCTATTTAGAGCTGAAAAGGTGGTTCTAAAGCACCCCTCTGCAACCCTTTCCTGACATAAATATAAAATGTATATACAGCACAGCAGTTAATGCTACACACTGAAAATAAATTACTTACGAGTCTTCAGCCTTCAATGTTTCCTGAAGACAATTAGAAATCGGTCTAAATAAACAAAATATACCTACTTTAACAAAGTAAAAATCATATAAGTACAAAAGACCAACATAGAAGTTAAAAAGTAAAGGCATTCAGCTATAAAATTCTTAGATGATAAAATCTGAAGCTCAAATCCCTGACCTATTGAATCAAAACAAAGACCTGAAACGCTATAGAACTTATGCTGCTCTTCCTACCCCCTCTCCACTTCATAGAACATATAGCAAGTTGGATAATAATGTCTCAGAAAGGGTAGAGAAATATGAAACATTGAAGGTGAACCTTTTAGATTTTTTTATTCATTTTTAATTTAGAAAGAATGAGATGATTTGAGAACAAATCATTCTCATGGGCAACTATCTGAATAAATTTTGTAAGAACATAAGAAACATTACTTTCCATTACTGTTTTGAATTTAGAAAAAAGAAAGCTTGCTTCTTCAGTGTGTATCACTCGGTTTGAAAATAGTTGCTTTAATTCTTCATATATATAGCAGACATGGCAGGTAGGACATTAAATAAAATACTTGGGTTGTAAATAAAACATTTTCAAGGGATTAGGAGATCTTCTCTTGTTTACATATAAAATATTTGTTTAAGCCCTAAGTATCATAATTTATAGGCTTTCTTAATAAATGAATAGCTTTTTATAATAAAATAAAAGCTTGTAATGGTAAGCACTGCTTATTTAATATTCAAGGTCAATGACAAACATATAATACTTTTTACATCCAATCTTTTGTGCTTTCATTTTTATCAGAAATGAATTAAAATTTAAATCATAAAAGAATCTCTATTTAAGGAAGGAAAAGAGTGCTCTTTTTTTAATTAGACATGTACTTACTACTTCAAAATTACTTGTTTTAAAATTTTTCTTCCCAATATTTCCTAAAGTTGCCAAAATTTTACCCATGCTTACATTCTACTTCTGTAATTATAGAATTTTTAAGTTTTCCTTATGCATTAATAAAGCCCAACCGTGCAAATATGAGTATATTTTTTAAACTTCAAAAATATCACAGATCTGCTGTAAACGCACAAGTAGCAGTTTTTCCAGCCATCACTAACTGACAGGTGAGTAATTACCTGCAAGTTTCATAAAGACTTGCAGCCACCAATTGCCAAATATCCACAGAAAGAAAATATGAGTGGCATAGATACAGATAGTGCACATATGGATTTCATCAGAACTCATTTCATTTCAAAGTCCAAACAAATACTATTAAAAAGTAGTTAACAATCAAATTAACAGATATCATGCTATTTTATGATGCGGGGTTGTTTATAATGATCTTAGCATATTATTAAATTTACAGTTGAAAAGTATAATAAAACTTCCTAGAAATTCCTCACACTTACAAAATAATGGTTAGATAGGCCAATGCAAAAATTCAGTGTCCCTCACTACTCAGTCATGCTGTTTTCTCATTGTTATTTCATGGTCAAAGGGACAACTAAAATGTTTCACTGCTTAAATAACATAGTCCACAGTTATGAAGAATCTAAACCTCTTCTCTAACATTCAAAGTTTCCAAAGGAACTCAGTTGATCAAGAAAATCTGTTCAGGCAATAAGAAAAGATATAATTTTCCCAGATGACCCTCCCCACCTTATATATATATTTAAGTCTTTATGAAACACGTTAAGAAAAATTACTACTGGCATTTTATATGTCTCTAAGTCAGTCATCACTACAGGAAATAAGATGTATTTCTCTCTCTCTCTGTGAAAAAAAAGACATTTTCAGAGTAACAATCCACCCTCTACCTCGATGAGTCTACCAAATGCCCCAAATGGGGCACAAGGACGGAACGACAACCCTGAGCACATAAAGCACAAGTTTATTTGGCCCCAACATAACTTAACTCCTCAAAACTGAACCCAATATAGTTATTTACAGAGAACTCTTTATTCTAAAGAAATATAAACTACTCAATGCGATATTATATTAGGAAATTTAGAGATAACACGTTTAGGGCCTTGGTGTAGGGCAGACTTGGGTTTAAGAAATCTAGCCTGTACACTGGTTCACACAGTCATTTTCCTTGACCACAGTCTTCTGTTGCCATTGCTGGAGAATATTCTCTGCCCCTTTAGTGTTATCTATGGCAACCCTGAGTTATTGCTAAGTGTCCTGTAATACAGCTCATTTTAGAGTGTTTTTCTGAGTGATCACGGACATACACATGTATAGAGCTATGTTACAAGACTGGAATCTTCTGTTAATCTAAGGCAGAGATCTTTGCTTTTAAACTTCAAAATTCCAAAATGAAAATTCTTGTCACATGAGAAACTCTTTCTATATTGATACATATATATCAGTGTATCATCATCGTCTTTCAAAAAGTTCTACAGGTTTCTGGATTAAGTAATGCATTATCATTTATCTCACATTCTCCCTAAAGTAATTTGGATTGTTCCCAAATTTTCACTATAGCAAACAATGCCACAATAAATAATCTTTTAAATATGTCTTACTTAGTACCTCTTTATGATGGAAATCAAGATGTGGTCAATCAAAAATTTGGTAAGTGCTATTTTTAAAAAAAGACCTTTTGATTTTATACAAATTACAGAGTCCAACCTCTATTTCCCTTCCCTTATGCACCTTCACCAAAATTGCTTGCAATCTTTCATTTTTGCTAGTTTTCATTTAAAAAGCACTTCCATCCCAACTGTTTTGTTTTTCACCATAAATCTATTAAGTATTGAGTTTTTAGATGATGTGCATGTATGTTTGATGTTTTTTAATGAAATAAAGCCAAAAAAAACTCTTGAAAAATTGAAGGCTAGAAATAAACAACTGGGAAAGCCTTCTGACTTCTTATTTGTGATTTCCTCAGTAACAAAATGAGTATCATAGATTATGGAGTTGGTCCAATGATAAATTACTTTTATGATTTATTTATTTTTTTAACTTTTCTGATTTATCTGAAGAAACATCATGTTAAAGAGAGTTGATTACTTGTGCGGATAGGCTAGACTGAAACTTCCCCAAGACAGGGACTATACTCATCTTCCTCCACACACTAGCCTACTGTTCATGTTCTCACCCAGTTCCCAGACTCAAAGCAATTTTATGTGATCAAAAACCTTTTAAATATATGTTTATTTTTCATATTATTCTATATGAATTAAAACACTGCAAATTGAGGACAGTTAATAAAAAGAGAGAAAATCCTGCCCTAAAAGACTTAATGGATTTACAAAATCTGGTTAGTTCACATTCAAGCATCATGGTTCTTTTCTGATATTAAATCAGTCAACTGGAAGATAACAGAAGTTCTTCCATAATGCCAGCTACAGACGTCTATTCAATTTTATTTAAAATCTGTATGCTGTAAAAGTACATGTCATGGAATTTACTAGGATGACAAGTATATAGACATGAAATTCATGACATATTGATTCAACATATTGAACTGGTTTTTAAAACCAATTTATATAAATGATTATAATAGTCTATATTATGTTTAGCCCTTTAGGCATATGGTAGTAAATCTGAATTTAATTTTAAATAAATTTACATAAATAGAAAAAGTTCAGTATTTTTTATCCACCCCGCATATGAGGCAGTGCAAATAAACAAGAGGACTCTAGTTCTTAAAAGCGGTTAAGCCAAATTTCAAACAAATCAGAAATCTAAGTTTAATTCTTTCAAACAAAACAAAGCAAAAACAGAATTACTGACTTTTGTCAGTAAAAAGAAAATGTCATTGATAGAGAAGATACTGCTGAATACATCATATATACTCAAATATAAGTCCAATCTGATTATCAGCAGAGGCACCTAATTTTACCACAAAAACTGCATTAAAAACATGCTGAAAAACTCGGCTAAAACATGAGTACATAGGTAAGTATGTGAGCAGTAAATACAGTTTTATTAACTATATAGTCTAAAAACTTAATCTACTTAATACTGACATGTAATATATATATTCTGATGAAGTGATGAAGACAGATATGCACTAATCTCACTGCAAAATAAAAATTTAAAAGGCACATCATGTTTGCCTTAAGAACTACTAGAAAATCAGCACTTTCCCCCACTCCCAATCAATGACATTTCTCCTATTTTAAAGATGCTAAAACTGGCTCAGAGATAATTTGCCTAAAGTCGTACAACTAGAAACTTAGATCTTGAATTCAAAATGTTCTGCTTGACTGTCTCCTATCTGGAGGGCATACGTAGGGAGGAGTGGGCAGGGGAAGTTGTCGGGCAGTGTAAGATATGACAAAACAATAATCATTGCAGAGTAATGAGGACTGGGGGTGAGGGGGGAAAGGTTGTAGGGGGAAGGAAGGGGGTCCCATATCAAGGGCCCAAGTGGAGGGGCAGATGTTGGGAGAATGTCGATGAGGACAGGCAAGTCGGGGTGCTTGGCACAGTGTATGTAACTATGTATTGAACTAAGTATGATGGAAAGCGATGTATGAGTGTCCAATAAAATGATAAAATAAAAAAAAAAGTTCTGTACATGACTTAAATCTGAAAAGTTACAAATATCAGTGAAGTTGTAATTTTACAATGACTATCCATACATCCCACTGTCTAGATTTGGTCACAGACACTTTACTACACTTCACTTGCTGCATCATTTACCTTTCATTCTATCAAGCCACCTCCTGGTTCTTCCAAAATAAGTTACACACCCTATAAAATGTTGTTTTTAAATATACAGAAAAATGGAAAAAATGTTACACAGAACACCCATGGATCTACTACCCAAATCTGCAATCACATTTAATTATATATGTTATCATAATACCTACCCATCATTCTATCTATCCATCCATCTATCCCTTTATACTTTAGTTAATTAATCGCAAGGTCCATAATTAATTTTTTTACTTTTGAAAGTTTTATTGACACACACTCCACAGATATTATTCAATCATTCATTCATATCAAGAAGAGTTGTACAATTGTTACCACATCCAATTTTAGAACACTTTCTTCTTTACTTTTTTTCTTTTTTCTCCTTTATTGTTGTTACTAGTTTCCCATTTCCCCCCAACCCACCCCAATCACACCCTGAAGAAGCCATTAGGCCAGTTAACATCTCTATAGCTTTACCTATCCTAGATTTGATATATAGAAAATCATTCCAAAACAAAGCAAAAACATTAACAAAATAAAATAGAGAAAAACTCAATCGAAAAAGTAGAAAATATTTAAAACTGGAACTGGATCTCCAAAAGGAGATCAAATGTTAAGGTGTTAAATTTTTACCTAACTCTATCCATAATAATCCACTTACCAATGACTCTGCATGACTGTAAGGCTGCTCACTTCCTCCGTCTGTGCTCAAGAGGGAATTGACTATTTTGGGTTTGTTTGTTTGTTTTTTTTTGTAATGAAATAACTTTTGAATGAGTCATTTTAACATCACTACCATCTAACAATCATCTTTTTGTTTGTTTGTTTGTTTTATTGGGCATCATTGCCTCTGGTGGTTGTGGGCGCTACCCAGTGCTGCTCCTGAGAGCCGCCGCTGAATATGAACCACCAAGCCCGTGGGCTGCAGTCCCGCACTCAACCACTTACGCCACGGGGGCTCAGCCCCTAACAATCATCTCTACAATGTTCTGTCTTATAACAATGCTATTTACATCCCTCAACTATAGTCAGAGGGGATTTACCAGAGGCTTAATTTATGTGAGGAAGGAGCAAATGGATTATATGCATTCACTGTCATCCATAGGCTTCGACAAACTGAATGTTCCCAATTTAAGGTCTGCTACCATTCCCTCCTTCTGGCTTGCATTATATTGTGGGCAAACCTTAGATCACACAGGCTGGTGTGCTTCTCCCATGTGGATTTTGCTGACACTTCACTCTTAATATTACTGTAATCACCTAGATCATTTGTTGCAACTCCTGATTCAGAAAAGGAAAAGAAGTGTTTTCTGTTTATTTTAAACTGTTTTGATGTTTATACCTTAACTAGTTTCAATTTAAGGAACTTTTGTCTATACATCTCTAACTTTTCTATCCATCAACCCAGATCATTAAAGAATTCGTTTCTCTTCAAGAAAATGTGGACACCTTATATTACAGAAATTATACCACTGAAATTAAATAATTATATTTCAGTTCTATTTTCATGGTCTTTATGGTTATGATCCTAACACACACACACACACACACACGTGCAAAAAAAACCAAACACCTGTCAAAACTGCCATTTTTTGCTGCAAAAACTGTATTCCCCACTCACGAAATGGAATTTCAAAATGCCATTATTTCATAGACAAGCTATTCATCTTAAACATGACTATCAACACGATTCCTAGAGAACTTTCACTCCCTGGCTCTTAACAAAGCACTTTCACAGTGACGCATCTAGTTCTTTATTTCCTTCATTTCATTTCATTTCACATTTCAGTCACAATCTCTACATTTAATTTTCTGAAAACAGAAGACATAGGGGACCAAGAGAAATTCTTTACATGTTTGGCTCTTTCAGCCCACTGGAACATCCACCGCAGCACCTTCAAAGATACACTGTCCAAGGTTGAAGTCTTGCAACGAGTACACTTGATTGACAACCTCTAGCTGCCATACCAAACCAAACTCCCAGCCAAGGATAGAATCAACTGCAACTCACTGCAATGCTGTATAGTGTCTGAGGCTATCCATCTTTACGGGAGCAGATAGCCTCATCTTCCCCATGGAATGGCTGGTGGACTTGAGCAGCAGACCTGGTCTTTAGCAGGTCCACCACTTAACCCACAGTGTCACCAGGGCACCCGAGTGTAAACAGCATGTGTATGGATATGTAAATATGTGTGTTTACATAATGAGGTAGATAATATTTCCAGCAGGGTACTGATCCAAAGTTTTCCATGAGTGAACTGGAAAGAACGAGTTAACACTCTGGTCTCTAGTCACACCCTCATTCACTCACTGTCAAGTTCAGCTCTTAAACAAGTTCTGTTTTGTTTTTATATTACTGTATAGCAGCACTGAGCTTGTCCAAGGTCTACTCTTTATTTCTACCTGTAATCCTTCAACAGTCACATATATATTAAAGTACATTTGTTTACCTGTCTCACTAATGCTGAATACATTAGGAAAATATTAAGCATGTCTAGCAAATATTTGTTAACTAAATGTTAGTATTTATCTTTATTATTTTTGTTAATGAATGTTAGTTATGTACGGTAACGATGTAAATGTTAGCATTTATGTTAATGATGCCAAGCTTCTATCTCCTACTGTAAAAGATCTTTGGGCCTGGAGAAATTCATGTAGTCAGTGATTTCCTAAATCTCTTTAATCAAGAAAATGCCTAAATAAAAGGCATCTTCTTCCCTTTCAAATGACTCTTCTTGGATTCCCGACCTGGGATTGGCACCACTAGCCAACCAACTGTCCAAGACAAACAGTTCTATTTCCTTATTGACCAATCCTTTCAAAGTCCACTCAACTGCTAAACCCCGTCAGTTCTACCTCCTTAATCATCCCCGTATTCTCCCTCACTTCTAATCCTAACTTAATTTAGAATCTCAATTTCTCCTGGTCTTTCCACGTTAATCTCCTAACTCGTATCCAAGCTCTTTGAGTTCTCCTTCTAATTCTAATTGGTAGATATCACTTAAATGACAAAATGCAAATCTGATTGCACTTCTACTTGGTTTAAATTCCTTCAGCAGGTCACAGGGCTTAGCACTGAAGCTCTTCCTTCAAGAAAAGAAAGCCCATACTGTGTGTGTGATCACACCCTTGGAGCAACCGGTCGTTTGGAACTGCTAACCAGGAGGCTGGCAGTCCAACACATACGCCCTGCACTCGTGGGGTTCTTGTTAATACATAATCTAGACCTTAATGTCTCCAGTCTTTGATCTTTTCAGATCTCAAAGCAAACCCCAAAGTTCAAAAAGTTACTCAGTCTTTAGTGGCAATTCCTTGTAGTCATTTCTGGGACACTAACCGGAGACGTCACACACAGCTCAGCTTTCACCTTCTCAAGAGAGACACATTTGTGAAGTATCCCAAAGCCGCAGCTCACGCGGGCTCAAGGAGCCTTGCTCTGGGACCACGTTCTCCCATGGTTTACTTATCACATTGGTCTGCAGAACAGGTGTTAGCGTTTCAACTGCCAGTTTCCTCTCCCCACCTACTATCTCCTGTAAACTGCAAAGAACCAGGTTTTTCATTTGTTAAGATTCGTAGATACTTTGAATTTCACTTGATATGTTCCTGATAAATTGGGAGCATGAGGTAATCATCCTGAGAGGACTCAAATATAAAATAGGATGCATTCAAATAAAATGATTGTGGGAAGGGATAAATTTGAATTTAAAGGAGAAAAGAGATGTAGAAATGTTGATGTAATGAGTACCTAAAGCATCAAGCTAAGGAGCAGAGGGGTGTGGTGCTGGGGGGCGGGGGGGCAGAATGGGCAACACCTGTAGGGCTGACTGCACGGTCAGCAGTTTAAATCCACCAGCTACTTTGCAGGACAAATTTTTACTCCAGTAAAGATTTATCTGCCCAGAAGCCCTACTTAGGGTCACTGTTAAGTCAGAAGTGACTCAATAGCAGTGGGTTTGGTTTTGCTTGTACGACGCCCAAAGCGAAGCTCAGTGTTATCGGGTCAGTGATGACGCATCAATCTTATAGGACAGAGTAGAACTACCCTCGTGGGTTGCCAAGACTGTGAATCTTTACTGGAACAGACAGCACGGTTTGTACTTTTTTCTTATTTAAACAATCTTATTGGCAAATAATGCACATATCATACAATAGCACAATCATATTAAGAAGAGTTGTACAATCACTGCAATCAATTTTCGAACATTTTCTTCTTCCTTATACTGTTATTAGCTCCCCATTACCTCTCAAACTTCCTTGCCAAATCCCTGAGAAAACCTTAGTGCGGCTACTGTCTCTATAGATTTATCCTCTCCTGGATTTCATCTACAGAAAGATGTACCCCCAAAACAAAATCTAACAACAAAGGAAAAAACTTTAATCCAAAAAAGAGAGAACATTAAAAACTAGAAAAAAAATCTAAAATAGTTCAAGGGGTATATCAAACGATATTTTAACCAAATTAGATCTACTTCAATGCTCTCTGTGTGATAACAAGCCTATTCACATCCCTCGAGTATGATCAGAAAGGAATCATCAGAAGCTTAGTTCACACGTGGACCCAACGAATCGATTTGGGGAGACTGCCCTCATCTATATCCTTCACAATTTAAGTTCTGATAGCATTGCCTTTTGATTTGGATTGTGTTGTTTATACTCCTTGGATCACAGTTGGTACCAGATCTTAACTTTGCATACCCAGCACTTCAAACACAGCTGCCTTTAATAGGTAAATAAGTAAAAAGGAATAAGTAAGTAAAAAGGAAGACAAGATTCTGAGACCTCAATAAATTTGGGGGTTACATAACATAAATACAACTCATATTTTCTGGTTCTCATTTTCACCCCCTTTGCTGATTGCCTATAAAAGTTGTTCCCCAAAATACCTTGATGCCATCTGAAATATCTTAAAGGTATCTAATCTATAAACCAGACCAATTAATTAACAGTTACATATCAAGGCATATCACTTATCTCTTCCCCTTTTGTTTCTTCGTGGTGCTTAAGATCTGCTGGCTGCATTCCTTCCAAATTAAATGTGAGTGGGTCTCACTACGCCCTCCACACTCCTATGAGAGCCTGTGTTGTGCATTCCTCATTACAGGTCACTCATGTTGATGAAAGATCATTAAAAGCAACTTTTGCTGCATACCTTCACTTCCGTTGAGTCCAGTTTCCCTTCCACCCTAAAGTACTTCTAGGCCAGGAAGCACTGCTAGCACCCAGGGCACCCCATTTCTTTCTATCACTTTGTAGTCAGCAAAATAACAGAGAGCAGAATATAAGGAGACGAGAGCTTCTTGCTCCTGGCCTCAGATAGAATGCCAGTGGGCTTTACGGCTTCTTCCTTTCTCTCTTTTTTCTTACAAGCCGGACTCCATCCTTCTACCTGGCTAAGTCTCTGAAAAACTCCTAAGAGTTCTGGAGCAGTAAATCAAACAGACATTAACTGGAATTCAGAAAGGCTACTTCTCTAATAATCATTATTGTATCAGCTGGTATGGCTGCACATACTCAATGTTTCTTATGGGAAGTTTATTTCTGTTCCCATGCAAACATGATTGACAGGTCAATCCTGTGTATCACACACCATCCCAGGTATAGCTCAACCTCTGCAATGAACACAAGGAGAGGTTCAAAGGAAAGCATTCTTTACAGACGAGCCTTACACACACACACACACACAGAAATAAACACACACAGAAAGCAGTATTTAAACATGTAATAAATACTCTTTCTGGTTCCACATTTCTCCTACTTAACATATTCCATTACAAATTTCACGTTGTACATTCTAAATCATACATATCATTCAAAGTAGTTTTCCCACTTATGGGGAGAAGCAGTCTTCTCTCAGAAACATTTCACAAATTATTATTTTATCTGAATTTCAGTGTGATTAGGAAACAATTGTCACATCACCCACCTACAGCACCTCCTGCAGCATAAGACACTCTATTTACATCGTTACAAGCACATTGACTCTGTCAATAATCCACAAGGAACTTCCATACAACTTCCAAAGGAGGAGAATGGTGACAGAAAAGGGGGGACAGTCAGGAGCAATCAGCCCGTTGGGGAATAGTACAGCCATCCTCAAGAAGGGAGCATTCTTTCCTTATATAGTAAGATCAGAAGGAAAGAGCAATAACTTTCCTGGCTATTCAGAATTTACTTTGAAGTTTAATATGGGGGGGGGGGTGTTTCAAAAACTTCATAGAAAAATAAAATTATATTGAAATTTGACTTTACCATGAACTTTTCGGAAGCTCTCGCCTATGTGTCAACAAAGCAAATGTAAGTAAGACAACTAAGGTTGCTGGTGGTACCTTCAAGTCGATTTCAACTGCCGTGAACCTATTGCATAGGACAGAACTGCCCGTAGGTTTTCCTACCTAAGCTGGAATTTTGCTGGAAGAACTGTGCCTCTTTATCCTGTACAGTCACTGGTCAGTTTTAACCACAGATCTGTCAGTTATCAGTTCAGTGCCTCGTCGGGGCCTCACCAGGGCGCATCAGATAGGAAATAGACTGGCGTCGGGTGGAAAGTAATAACGGAAAATCTCTAAAAATAAGAAATTGTGAATAAAACATGTAATGAAAATCAACATTACTGGTCATTCATTTAATTTAAAAACTGACATGCATTCAGAAATTATGGGTTTTACAAGTGTGATGAATATGGAAATACTTTAGGTGACTAATCCATATTTTTCCATCAAGTACTGTAGGAAAGAAATTTTCCTCAGAACGTCATTGCTAAGGAATTCCAAAACGTTCATTTACTAAAAAATACAACTTTGTTTCTCGCTTATTTGTGTAATTCTAGCCATCCATTAACATTGTTTGCTTCTTGGGTTTAAACATCCTATCTACTTGAAATGTTTATATTTTGGTGAACAAAGAAGAAACTCAACAAAAACTTAAGGCTTTAAAATTACAAGTTTTATTTAAAAGCATGAAGGAAACAAGTATGATCAATAATTGAAGCAATATGGTATACATTGCAGGTCATTTTATGGTTTAGGTAATTTGTTTCAAGCTAGCAAGCAGGTCTCATTTAGTCTAAGACATTTTTTAAAAGTATTACACTACACCTTAGTTGAGACTGTGAATGATGACATTTCAGCAATGGGCAATGTTGTATGTATTGAATTTGTGGACTTCAACTGCAGATGGCCCCTAAGGCATTATCTATCATAAAGGATTTTGAAAACAGAACAGATACATGTGACCATTTACAGAATCCAGACTGTTTTTTTTTTCAAAACTATCTCTCTTCAGAATCTAATTATCTATATAATGTATATACAAGCTATTTTGATTGATCTTTGAAACAAAAAAGCTAAAATGTACATGGTGTGCATGTATACAAAATTAATCTTCTCTCCCTTCAAAGTATTCATTTTGGGAAGGCAATCCCACTGAAGAAAATTCAAAAGTAGACACTGTAAAAGCACTTGGGTTCCTGGATCATGTGTACATCTTCCCGAGGAGACTATAAAAGGAGTAACACGCATGCGAATAAATAGGCTCACATATATTTGTTTCCCCTAAATCATCTAATTCATTTATAGCCATATGTAATACAGAAAAACAAACCGTGAAAGACAACAAGCTCTCTAAAGAAAGTAAATTCTCATTTTTTGCTATGCATTTTAAACAAGCCCCCTTTTGCCACCCAAAAGTTAAGCAAATCAGAAGTGGTAAGGAATAGGAGAGGAAGTCAAGCAGAGATTACACCCCTCTCCTGTCGAGACTTAAGTGATTATTAAGGGGTAGGGGGGTACTTTCAAACTTCCAGCAAGCGTCCTATAAGAAAGGAAATAAACATACTGCAGCAGGTTGTAAAGTCTGCACAAATGGACTGCATGAAGTTTTACAAAATTTTATTTCATCTTTTACTTTTAGGTACAGTACAGACAGCTTACAACTAATAACAAGTCACCAAATTGAAATGGAGCTTGAAATATAATTCTAAACAGCAGCTGAAGGATGACACCAAAGTGACTATCAAATGTTTCTGCAGTGCTGCAGCAGAGATTAATACAAATGTCCCCCAACCAAAAAAAAAAAGAAAAGAAAAGAAAAGCAGACTACTGTCCAATATATGTTATCATTTAAAGGAAAATGCATCTTCCTCCAACCCATGTTTTAAACTGAGTATAACTGAAGATGTGAACTTGGAATCACTGCATCTCTGTATCTGTGTAAATACCCACACAGTTCAAAATATGTGTAGATACTCCTTACTTAATCTTCACCTTAATCTTAAAAAGTAGTTTTCATTTTGCCAAGAATTGGCATGGCATGTCACTTTACCTTGTTTGTTTGTTGTTATGAAAACAATATAGAACAAATACTTTCTGACCACAAACCCTGGAGGTTCAGTGCCTTCAATCAAACTACTGCAATTAATATGAAATTCTAAATACAGAATATAATGCCACATAAATAGTATAACAGCCAAGTCCTGTCTAAGAAGCCATATGTTTTTTCCCATTGTTCAAAAAAGGGAGATGACTTCCCGTCACTTATGTTTCTGATTAGCAAGGTGATTTATGCCACAATCACTAAAAATGCCAGCAAGTGAATGAGAAAATGCATAGTGACTGCACCAGATGTGCACAATAAACAGGAATCCCATTGTAATCTCTGGTACTTAGTTTATATGAAGGTAATGTAGGAAACACTCTTGGATATGGCAAAGTCACTCTTTTTACATTTGACTATAAATGATATGAAATAAATTGTGTGTTTTATACGTTATGGCATGCATACATTGATAAATTAGGTACCGTTTTGTATCCCGACTTATCTACAAGACAAACCTGGCTAAGATCATGGGGATTAATTGCTTCAGAAGTGTGAAATGCAGCTTTTCCATTCTTTTCTGCACACTCAGTGAAGAAACAATGATTAATCACTGTTTAACTATTCTCTTGAGGATCTACAAGATTGCCAAAGCAGGACTTATCCTCATAAATCCAAAAAATACAGGTTTAGATTTGTTGCCAACAACTGAAAGAACATCAACTTAAACCCATTTGTTATCAGATTAAAATAATGTCAAGGTTTTAGACCCTTACTAGTACACACAATTCCTTTTAATCGGGTACTTCTTCAATGGGAAGCTGGGTTACCACATAAGATCTAACAAAAGCCTGTGCATTTTACAAAATATTAAATATTTGTCAAAATTACAAAGTATTCTTAGTCTAATAATGTAAAACAAAAAAAACATGGTTTTGAACTTTGTTTGATAACCCTACTTAGCAATAACATAGCTTCTTGAAGTTATTTAATTCTTCTGTGCAATCCACAGAAATAAAGCATGTAATCATGTAAGAAATGGCTACTTATTTTTACTTTTTTTTATGCCAGACAGCTGTAGCAGAATGGCAAGTATGCAAGGGAAAGTAGTTAATTCTAATAAAAATAAACATGTTTACAAGTCTTAAAGCTGAACGAGTAAAACTCCAGCTTTCTAATTCTATAATGAAATAATACAACAATACATGTAATACTTTTAAAACAGGAGGTTATAAATATATTTCAAGCTATGGTAAATTAAAATAGCTTCAGTCGATGTTCACTCATATATTAAAAAAAATTAACTCCTAAATTGTGGCAAGATTGTTACCTGTTTATAAAATTGTGAATACACATTTTACCAACTAAAAGAAGCCTGTCTCAATAATAAAAATAATGTTAGTACCATAACTATCGAATCATTGCAAATTCAATGAAAGTTTAAGCAAAATCCTCTTTAAATGAATCTGAACCAAATACAGCCATGTTTCAAATATAAAAGTTTTATATATTTTCTGACTACTTGGCTCATATAACTTCTGCCTTATAATTTAACAGGCCTGCTGCTACTTCTTTCTTACCCAGGAGGTACCACAGAAGACTAACAGAACTGTGAGGAGGAAGAGGGAGAAAGTGCTAGCTAGATTCACCGCGCACAAAAGCCCCTGTCAAAGTAAGAGGGAGAGGAGGCGACACTGAAACTCAGTCTTGTTCACATTTCACTTTTACCTCGCATGGGCTGTTTCTCTAGCATCTCACATCAGGTGAGAATTCCATCTAGTGCATGTGTCGTGGAAACCCTATAAATTCACAATACACTTGGCCAAAGAAAATCGATCTTTTTTACGTTTCCCAGTATTAAAAGTGAAACATCAGAAACTGGTATTGTTTAGCAAGTACTCCTTCAGTTAGCTGAAGAGCTGCCACAAAGTAAACCGCTTTTTAAAAATTGTCGATTAAATGAATACATTAATTCACAATGATTCCCCTCTCCAAGTTGATGACATTTCAGAGTCTATAAAGGGAGAATTACTCCTTCACCTTCTTTCACATTCCTGAACATCTTTTACACTTACATTTTTTTTCAACTCACTGAAAAATATTTAAGAATATCTATCCTTATGTGTGTTACTGAAAATAAAACACATAAAATTCCATGGAGATAACAGCTTGTCTTGTTTAACTTCAAAAAGTTTTAGGGTGGTCCTGGAAACATAAGGATAAGTATTAGGCCTAACTTGCAAGGGAACACTGAACATATGAGAATGAAAGGCTGGGGATTTTTTTAATACTTTTATTGGGGGCTCTTATATCTCTTCTAACAATACATACATTCATCCACTGTGTCCAGCACATTTGCACATATGCTCCCATCATCATTTTCAAAGGATTCTCTTCTCACTTGAGCCCGATATCAGCTCCCCACTTCTTCCCCCACCTGCCCTCCTTCACGAACCTTTGATAAGTTATAGATTATTGTTTTCATATCTTACATCATCCTCTGTCATCCCTGACCCACTTGTCTATTGTTCATCCCCCTGGAAGGGAGTTCTAGATTGATCCTTGTGATCTATTCCCCTTTTCTCCCCCCACACTCCTCTAATCCTCTTGGTATCTCTACTCTCATTAAAGACCCTGAGGGGGTTTATTTATTCTGGATTCCCTGTGTTTAGGACTCTTATCTATGGCAGTGTGCATGCTCTGGTCTGATCCAATTTTTAAGATAGAATTGAGGTCATGATAGTGGTGGTGGCGGGGGGGGGCAAGGAAGCACGAAAGAACTAGAGGAAAGTTGTGTGCTTCATCGGTGCTATATTGCATCCTGACTGGCTCATCTCTTTCCTGTGATCCCTCTGTGAGGGGATGTCCAATTGTCCACAGATGGGCATTGGGTCTCTACTCCATGCCAACCCCCTATTCACATTAGATATGATTTTGTTTTGGGTCTTAAGATGGCTGTTACCTGATCCCATCGACACCTCATGATCACACACTGGTGTGCTTCTACCATGTGGGCTTTGTTGTTTCTGAGCTAGATGGCCACTTGTTTATCTTCAAACCTTTAAGACCCCAGACACTATCTTTTCACAGCCAGGCACCATAAATTTTCTTCACCACACTTGCGCATGAACTCATTTGCCTTCAGCGATTGTGTCAGGAAGATGAGTATCACACAATTCCAGATTGTTAGAACAAAGTGTTCTTTTGTTGAGGGACTACTTCAGTCGAGGCCCAAGGACCATCTGCAACTGTAATTCTTAACATATAGATATGAGGACATAGTTCTATTCCCATCTCATTATATATATTTATATATGTACATGCCTGTATTACTTATGTACCTATTTACATATGTACATGCCTGTACAGACCTCTGTACATTTCTTGCCTCCTGGCTCTCTCCTCTATTTCCTTTTACTTTCCTCTTGTCCCACCATTGTGTTTGGCCTTCATTCAGGTTTAGTAATTCCTCACTGCTACATTGCCCTTGATAATGCCCCTCTAGGCATCTTACACCCTTCTCACCATTGATTTTAGTTCACTTGTTGTTCCCTTGCCCCTGGGTTGGTTTCCCACATTAACATTTCATGCAAAGTTGTTGGTACTTAGAAACAACCACTGAGAATGGTGTTTGTTGGCAACCTAAACAGAGAAAATAAGGCCCAGATGAAAACACAACAACTCACTAAATAAATATACATATGAAGCTCTGGCAGAAAAGAGTACCATGTCCAAAGAATATTAATGAAGACCAACTTTGTGACATCAAGTAGCGCAGCTACTCAACAGAGACTAAGCTAAGGAGATGATGAAGATGCTGTGATATGAGGAATTCTCCTGTAAGAGGAGAATTCCCTGAGACATTTTCCCCAGCCCAGAATTGTCCCAGAAAGTTCTGGGCTGCCTCACCATATCACTGATAAAATTCAAACCCAACCACTATAGCAACTAAATAGGCCCCAAATGAAAATGAGGAAAAACTTTTATTCTTCCTGAAAGAGAAATCATATAAGTGAGAGACTGCATCTTACAGGGAATCAAAATATTATAAACAGTGTAAGTCTTATTTGTTATTATCACTTGCATAATGGCAGGTGCTGCCAAAGATCGCATAACAAGTTTGCTATCAGTAAATATGTCCAAAGTGGTCCTGTGAATGGATGCAGAGAACATGTTACTCAAATTTCTTTCCGATTCAGTAACCCAGAAAACTGGACCAGCTTTTAAGGAAAGATAGGGTGACAGTGAAGAGTGTGTGTGTGTGTGTGTGTGTGTGTGTGTGTGTGTGTGTAGCATTACAGAGTCCATGAGGACTAGTATGCATAAGGCCGCTCAGATTTTATTTGCTCCTGTCCCATGGATTATCTTTCCTAACTAAAGCACTGCATTATTGGAGGGTAACATAAGCAGCTTGAATCATCATATGGCATTGTGCACAGTAGATACAATCATGGCTATTGAGACCTAGGTGCTTGACTTCAAGTAGCTAGAGCACGATTATCGTAATTCTGAAGCACATGAAAAACATCCCAGAGACCCCACTAAACCATGAGGAAAATGCTAGAATACTAACGCTGTAATATTATACCTCAGATTATTCAACTGTGTATCTTGGCAAAAAAAGTGATTAGGAGAAATATGGGTCATAATAGATTGATAGACCTTTGACATCTGCAGATTTTATATTCATGGACTCATCCTAATTCAAGCAATCCTAAGGGCCTAGGTTATGGAGTAATTTGTCATTTTTCTATACATAAATTTGAGCCCTAAGCTCCCTAAGGCTGGTATGAGAAAGCAGATGGTCCTGCTTCTGGCCGTAATGTAGCATGGTGGCTCTCTAGACCAATCTAGAGAGAGATTTATACACTTGAGATTTTTCAGAAACATCAAGAATTTGTTGTACCACGTGCCCCTGATGCACTCCTGATTCATGGAGACTATTATCTACTAGAAATGCAATTGCTTCCAATGATGCTGACTGTGGATGCAAGTAAAATGAGAACCTTGATAATTTCATTTCTTTCTCTATTTCCCATGATGCTGTTTACAGGTCCACTTGTGAGAATTTTTTTCTTAATGTTAAACTGAATCCATAGTCTTTGAATTTCATCAGTAAATGTTTCAAGTTGTCTTCAATTTCAGCAAGCAGGGTAGGGTCGGCCTGCAAATTGCAGCTGTTAATGAATCGTCCCCAAATCTAATGCTGCATTTCTCTTCATATAGTCCAGCTTCTTGGGTTATTTTCTCAGCATGTACATCAAATAGATAAACATGGTAAAAGCTTACAATGCTGATGTACATCCTTTCTGATTTTAAACAGTATACTAAGCCCATAATCTCTTTGAATGACAGGGTTCTCATGAATACAGTTAGGTTCTGGAATTCCCATTCTTCTCAGTGTTATCCATAATTTTTTATATTCCACACAGTTTAATGCCTTTGCACAATTATCCATCACATCAAGACTAGAGATCAGGACAAACTGCCACCAGTTGCTCATATGCAAGTTCATGTTGAAACTGAAGAAAGTCAAGTAAGTTCATGAAAGCCTATGCATGATTTTCAGTACTAACAACCTGAATGTAGAGACTACTTCAAAAACAAGAGCTGATGCACTGGACAGGAGTGAGTGAAGAAGATGGAGTTGCGAGATGGCATCAAAGGCATCTTGGGGGAAGAAAGCAAACGGTCATTAAAAAGATGAGAAAGGAATAAAAGGCCAAAATAGTTATTCCAAGAGATTCTGAAACTTACTTTTAAAGTCGAGAAGCTTAGGCAAATTGAAGAAACGATAAAGCCTATGAGCTGAACAGCAGCTTTTTGAGAAGACACAGTAAAGAGTTATAATGAAGTGTGAAAAGGCTTGGACTCATAAAACCCAAAGGGAATAATAATGCATTCAGCATTCCTCAGGCTAAAAGAACTGAAGAACAATGTCAAGCCCCAAGCTGCAGCACTAAAGGAATCTATGGACAAACACTGAATGACAAGTGAATCATCGAAAGAAATAGAAAGACATACAAAGTTATTTTTATTTTTTTAAATAGTCAGCAATAGTCCATTTCAGAAGATGTCATATGATGGAGAACCAACGACATTGTAGGAAGAAGCCCAAGCTGTATTAAAGGTACTGGAGAAAAACAAAGTTCCAAGAATTGACAGAACACCAAATATGGATGCCAAGCTATAAATGCTCACTTGTTCATGACATAAATTTGGGGGTCTGGGGGAGCATGACTGCCTTCTGGTGGTCGTGGGAGCTACCGAGCCTTGCTCCCGGAGAGCTGCTGCTGGCTTTAACCACCAAGCCAGTGGGCCACAGTCCCTCACTCAACCACTACGACACTGGGGCTCAGCCTATGACATAAAATTCTGAAGACACCTACTTGGTCAATCGACTAGAAAAGATCTGTATTTGTGCCTATTCTTTAAAAAGGGGGCGGGGGGGAGGGAGCGACATCCCATATAATGTGGAAATAAGTGAACGACAGCCTTAATAACACAAAGAAGTAAGATTTTGCTGAAAATAATTTAAAATGGCTGTGGCAGTATATCTATAATGAACTGCCAGAAATTCAAAACACAGTTGAGGATGTGAAGTGAGGGACATCAATGCAGATGTCACATGAATCTTGGCTGAAAACAGAGAATACCAGAGAAATATGTGTTTTCTTGACTACACTGTGTTTTTTCACCTGTGCTTTATTGACAAGCTGGAGGCATTCAATTGTGCGGACCTTCACAAATTATGAATAAATAGCAAATAATGGAAATTCTAGAGCTATATTAATTCATAAACGTCTTTTATGTCTTAGTTCCACATTTAACAGAATTAAAATATACCTAGACTTTGTTTCCTCACCATTCACTTATACAGCTCAAGCTAAAGGCACAAAGGGATGACCAAATGAGGGCAAACCTAAAGAAATCAGGTCATCATGCTCCTTAGATGTCACACACCCTGAAGGCAAGGTAACGTGTGATGGAGTGCTTTTAAAGGCAGAGTTATATCTGCATCCTTAACTTTCCTTCCCATTATTAAGGATATATCATGCTTGCTCCTATATACGGCCCCATCTTTCTACTGTACACATTGCTCCAACAGTTATCCATTCTGGCTTGCATCATTAACTTGGTCTTTATTGGAGTATTCACATCATTGTGCTATGGCTGTCTTTTTAAAAATTAAAATAAAGATCCTATGTGGACCCAACTTACCCCTTGGACTCATTCTAATCAGAATCTGTGGGCTTTCTTAAACATCTTCATCACTTGCCTTCTTTGTTTTCTGCTGGTTCTGAGCCGCCCGACGCCTGCTCAGTGGACCTACATGCTGAGAGTCAAGCTGGGTCTCTCAAAGGCGAGGTAAGATTTCTGCAACTGAATCCCCACTGCCCTTGTTCGTCATTAGCCATCATGAAGTCCAAGAGCCAAAGGTGTTTTCATCTTCTGGCACTGGATGTTCTTTTTCTGGTCTTCTCTGATCATTTCTCTTTACTGAACCCATTATTCAAAGTACCCCATGGTTAGGATCTTGAATAACCTCTAGCTACATTTACTGAATTGTATTCAGTCTTACAGCTTTAAATATTTACAGACAACATGGAGTGTTTCCTTCAACCTAAGCACAGCTGGCCATCTAGTTGACCTTTCCATTTGAAGGCCTAATAGGCCTCTCCAACTTAACATGTCCCAAACCAAACTCCTGGCCTCCTCCCCAATGGTGAGATTCAATCGGTTCTAACCAGTTTAGCAGAACGGATACCTAATTTTTTGCTGAGTTTGGCACACCGATAGTAAAAATGGCACTAGTAAACAGGGAATTTGTGGAAATCACAAATTTACATTCCTTGCTCTTTTTTTAATGTTCATTTTGCAGAGCAATGTATTTTATGGGCCACAGTAATGTTCATTCCATCCATAGATACAAATAAATAGATGGAACCTATGCTTACATTTATCAATTCATAAAACTTGCTATACTTTTGATGTACTATATTTTTATTCCCTTGCATTTGTTACTTCAGTAAGCATATAACAAAAAAAGAATTAGTGTATTTCTATAAACATATACTTAAAGAGAAACAGCTAGAAGGTGACACACATTATTCATTACAACTTTGAGCTAAGTAGCAAATTCTCACAATATACTATGAGTGAATTATGCAATTCCTGAAAATGTTCAAAGAGTTAAAAATATTGTCAAAATTTTCTTTGAGTCTAGAAATGGATAAGCATTTTACAAAGAACAGAATGTTCACAGGAAAAAAAGTCCCATTTCTAACATATCAAATACAATGGCTACTGTCTAATTGGCTTACCTCTAAAAAAATTACATCTTACTGTTACAGTGAAAGTGATGTTTAAGAGTAAAGCACAGACAATCATGCTCAGAGAAAAATCAAAGAAAATTCTAAGCATGGATACCAATCACAAAGCGACATGGAAATATCTTAAATAACGATATTGTTTTTTATCAGGTATTACTTAACAATTTTGTTTTTGTTTTTGGGCATCACTGCCCTCTGGTGGTGGGAGTTAAGAGGCCCAGCCTTTGCTCCTGTGGAGCCGGAATTGAACCTCCATCCCAGTAGGTCGCAGTCCCGCAGACAACCACTACGCCACCGGGGCTCAGCCTCTACTTAACAATTTTTAATTAATATTTTAAAACTTTCTTATAGTCTAGTTTTAAGTAACTTTTATTGTTCATATTTATGTATTGTTTGAAATAATAAGCTCCATTTTGGTATATATTTTTTTATTCTTAAAATAGTCATTAGGGCAGCAAACTGGTTGTTAAATTATTTGAATTCCACTACTGCTCTTCCCCAAATGTACCTCTTTTATACTATTCCCATTCTCATGAAACTCTTTTATGAACTTTGAATCAAAATACCAAAGCCTTATTGCCTCCTCTATCTCATAAATCAAATTCAACTCATCAACAAATACTATTGTTCAAACCACAAAAACTCACCTCATTGTCTATCTGCTTTCTTCTGCTACCCAAACATCTATTTTCAATCCAGTATCTTACAATCTATTCTCAATCTAGTAGTCAGTAATCATTTTCATCTACAAATCGAATGGTGACATTCACCAACAGTTCTTCTCATTTACCATAGAAGCTAAATATGGTTAACTGTCCCCAAATCATACAATGACACATGGTGACACTACCCTAACAGACCAATATACTACTGGGTCCTGCACCACACTCCCATGACAGGCTGCACATCATACCATTTGAATCCATAGGACTTTCACTGTCTGACTTTCCAGAGATGATTAGCAAGCCTTTTATCCTAATCCAGGAGTAGCCAGAAACTCCACTGAAACCTTCTTAGCAACCATTTCTCAAAAAGCTAACTACTGAATTCCCACATAGTCCAGCTATTATCCTCTTAGATTTATACTCAAAAGAACTGGAGAAAGACTAAAAAACAAGTACACTTGTCCATAATAGTAGTATTCACATTAGCCGTGAAAAGAACAAACATTCAAATGCTCATCAACTGAGAAGAGATAAAAGCCCTGTGGTACACGTAGACATGATGGAATATTTCTGTCAGGAAAAAAAAAGGAGGCCCTGATAAGCACTAGAACATAAATGAAGCCTGAAAACATTATGCTAAGATAAGGAAGAAATTCAAAAGATCATATATTGTTCGATTCTTTTTTTGTGAAATATCACAATGAACCAATCCAGAGAGAGAGGAAGCAGATTGGTGGTTGCTAGAGCATGATGGGAATGAGAAGTAGGAAATGACTAGTTAATGGTTTCAAGATGTTTTTTTCTGGAGTGTTTGAAAAAATGGAAATTGAAGGGCTGAGCCCTGGTGGCGGAGTAGTTGAGTGCAGGACTTCAGCTCACTGGCTTGGCGGTTCAAATCCAGCAGCAGCAAGGCTGGGTAGCTCCCACGACCACCAGGGGCAGTGATGCCCCCCTCCAAAAAAAATGGAAATTGAAGTAGTAGTTGGACAAAACAACGAATGCCACTCTTACATATTAAAATGGCTAATTGCACGTTATGTGAATATTATGTCAATTTATTAAAAAAAGGAAGCTCTGATCCATGCAATGACATATCCATTTAAAATGCTTTGCTAAGCAAAAAATGCCAGAAACAAAGGTCACATACAGGATGAGTCCATTTATAGGAAATATCAGAATACCTAAATCCATATAAACTGAAAGCAGAACGGTGCTTGCAAAGGGGAGTAGAAAGTACCTCGCTGATGGACATGGAGCTTCCCTTTGAGTTGGTGAATATTTTGGAACTACTGTAAATACTTTTGGCAGTCCCCTAATGTGGTGTCAATTTGAGGATGAAGAGTGTAGGGGTGGAGTCTAACCTGTCAATCTGGAGATAGCCAATGAGACCTCTATGAGGGCATGGCCTTCTCCTGAGAATTCTGGGAAATGTGGTAATTCCTTCTCAGAGGCGGAGATACTATCTCTCTCAGTGCACTCCCTTGGAGACACTTGACTGACAAGGCTGGCTCCCTGTGAGACATTCCTAAGGAGAAGCCACATGGTACTACCCTGATGCGGCCAGAAACGTGGACCTGGAGAAGCCACATGGAGACTCCTGCCAGGGCTGAGATGCTTACAACACCCCTGGATCCAAAGATTTTCTAGTCACTGGCTTGTGATCATCCTGCATTTGGCATCAATGCATGTGTTTTGTGAATCTGAAGAGGACTTCGGACATAAGGGCCAATATTGGACTTATGACCTTGCACTGGGCTGGGAGGTTTTTCTCAATGTTCAGTTGCTCTTGTATATAAACCATTCCCTTATGTACATAGGAGCGTTTATGAATTTGTTTCTCTAATCTACCCGGACTAACATAATACTTGAATACTCGAATAAGTTGACTCGAATATCAGCCAAAGGCACCTAATTTTACGACAAAAACGGCCAAAAGAAATGTGCTGAGAAACTAAGCTTACACACGAGTATCCACGGCAGATAGAGGCAGTGGGTGTGCAAGTTCAGAAGGTGCGCGTTCTGTCATTGAGTTGGCTCTAGATTACGGTAAACTTGCGCAAAACAGAATGAAATGTTCTACCATGTGTGGCAATAATTTCTTTTGTGAGAATTATTATCAGGGTAGTTCCAAAGAGTTAGAGATGACAGAGGTCCCCAACATCCATCTCATTTATATTATATATATATATTTATATAGAAATACACAATAACTAGTCTACAGAGCAGTACAAATATCCATCTCTTTCAAGCTACTATTTTGCACAGTGAATTCTCCTTATATTCCCTTTAATTCACATGATGTGTCATATAACTGCTGTTCATAAGGAATTTTGAAAGGCCTTTCTTGCGAAATACATTGCCAGTGAAGAGCATGCAAAACTTTTTATCTCTGTTATTGTTCACAAATATGTCTTACATTCTTTACATGAATACTTTATCAATAAATCCTTTGAATAAGGAACGGGGGGGTGATATGACTTGACTCCATTATCCAACCACTTCTCCCCTTAATTATCTATATTCCCTCATATTCCTGGGTTCTGTGACCCATTGCAATGTCCAATTGAAACTCACAAAACTTTGAGGAAATGGCTCATATGTGGTGATGGGGGCTGTTCAGTCCAACATCTGAGGGACAAGCGGAAGCAAGCCAAATGCAAGGTCCAGGGCCAAAAGCCAAAAACATATGCCCACAAGTCACAGTAAATCTTCTTGTTTTTACAAAGCTCAGTCAGGAAAGTAGAGATGAGCTGTGGTTGTTCTCAGTTGAACTGAGATCCAAAAGGCCAGCAGTTCAAGGCCCCCAGCGGCTCTGCAGGAGCTAGACGGGGCGTTCCGCTTCCATGAACAGTATCTCAGCAACTCCCCGGGCACTTCTACTCTGGGCTAGAGGGTGGCCATGAGGTGGGTTGACCTGATGTCCCGAAGTTTGCTTTTGTCTT
Source organism: Nesogale talazaci (assembly GCA_004026705.1). Taxonomy (NCBI): domain Eukaryota; kingdom Metazoa; phylum Chordata; class Mammalia; order Afrosoricida; family Tenrecidae; genus Nesogale; species Nesogale talazaci. The sequence goes on along the minus strand of PVJH01002585.1, from coordinate 20,982 downwards.
AGCTCTCGCTCTCCAGCTGACACCATGTGTAAAGCTGTTGGGAGGCACCACTGGACATACAGTACAAACAGAGGGTGTGGTCTGGTTGACACCTGGTACTAGGGTGGGTCCTAAGGATGTCCTCGAGGAAACGGGGAGTGTGGCCTGGTTCACATCCGGTTCTAATGTGGGGTCTTAAAGATACCCTTCAAGGAATCAAAGGATGTGACTGGGCCCACACCCTCCCCCAGATTCAGGATCATAACTACAGGCATATGAACCAGCACATGTTATATAAGAAAAGAAGAGAAGAGCCACATTAAATGCCTATGACCCACGGACACAATCTCAAATATCTTTGAGTACTTCGTTGTGGTCATTATACAAACCCATCTCACTGAGTATAGCCCTTTTTTTGACCAACCCTCTCCTCTACCAGACCGGACAGGATGTCCTTTTCTAGGAAATGGTCGTCCCAGATGATTTAGCCAAAGTGAATGCATATAAGGCCACTAAATTATTGAATTTAAAATTGCTGATTTTATGTTAGATCAACAACTTTATCTCACTGAATATGTTTGACTTAAAAATAATTCTAAAGAGCTGAGCCCCAGTGGCGTAAGTGGTTGAGTGCGGGACTGCGGTCCGAGGGCTTGGCAGTTCAAATCCAGCGGCGGCTCTCAGGAGCAGCACTGGGTAGCGCCCACGACCACCAGAGGCAGTGATGCCCACACAAAAAACAAAACAAAACAAACAAAAGTAATTCTACCTGTCCTCGTATACCCTGAATCTCCTGGCACTCCTTGTTTTATTGCCCACCACAGCATGCAATAACTAAGTTATTGCATATTTTAAGTTACTTTGTTTTGCTTTGTGTGAATCTCTCCATGCTAAAACGTAAACTTCACCTAAGGATTTTTCCTGCTTTGTTTTCACAGTGATTTCTACAAGAACAAGTAGTCTGGCTTTGGATTAATCAGGATGAATAATAGATGGTAGAAAAAACAGTTCCATCACATAGGTAGGAAGAGAATGGTAGTAAAAAGGCTTCAACGTTCTGAAGAAACTTATTTTAAACTTAGAGACATGTAATTCAACTAAATGAACAATCAACCATGAGAATAAAAGCATTTTTGAGTCTATTCAACTCAGAAAGCTCAGTCCAGTCTAACCATTCTGAAAATTTATTTACGAAAGTCGAAGAATGAAGATAACAATGTGATAACAAGATAAGGAATTCACCCAGCAATATATAGATATATAATGAACTCACCCAGCAATGTTTGAAAAAAAAATCTGAAAATGAAACTTCAGCAAAAGACTCTAGTCTACATTAAGATAGATTTAAATAAATGAAGAATTTCTTCCAAAAAGAAAGCAAACAACTTCACAAGCATGTTATTGTATGATTTAGGAGTGTGGAAATACAAATATGGTAAGCTATGAAAAAAATGGGAGCACAGATATTTGAGCAACACACAAAGTGAATGGCAACTTAAAACTTCAGTGAAAACACAAAAATATGGTAGAAATATAAAACTAAACAGTGTAATATTAAAAGAAAGTAAAATTGCAAATAACTTTTCATTTAAAAATGCTAATCATTTCATCTTCACACAGAATTGGGAATGGCTTTGATGGTAATACTTCTCTACATCTACCAAATATATTAGCACAACCTATTTCTTGCAAAATCAAAGAGGTAGGGGAGAATTTGTAGTTTGTTTATTTGTTTAATGACACATAAAGTAACAAAAACTACTGGAAAAAAAATTGGCCGAGGATCTAGGTCACCCTGAACTGCCACATGAGACTTAAAAGGTAAAAAATATGTTAAGGCAAGTATAATTTGAAGATATCAGCATGTATATGCAGTTTACATAGGTAGAAAGGATAAAGAAAATAATAAACTATGCAAGGGATGATTCCATCAAAGATTTTTCTTTGTTTCAAATGTTGAGATCTGTCTTCTCTACTCTCCAAGTAATCGCTCTGATGTTTCCCAGTGGTTGGTCACTCAGTTCTTTAACTTAGACACTTGATAGCTCATGAAGAATAGTAAGGGAGACGAGAGGGGAGAAGGGTTAAGCAAAAAGCCATGTTCCTGATTTCCTTTACTTTCCTACTGTATCAGTCACACAAAACAGGCCTGCAATCCAAATGTAGGGTCTTTCACATTGTAAATGTGACCTGTTTACTGGGTAGAGTATAGATTAAATGAAGTACAGAAAGAATGCAATAAAGCACAATAAAGCACACATCTCAGGTACTTAGGGTAATAATTATTTCATGAAACTTCTTTTGGTTTCCTATGTGGATCTGTACCTGTGGAAACTGACTTGAATGTTAAAGATGTATTGGTCACCAAAGGTTGCAAAAATACATACACACACACACACACACACACACACACACACACACACACACTGTGAATGACTCCTCTGATGTGGTCAACTCGATGTTCATTTACTCTTTGCCATTCTGCTACAGCTAAAGCAGCTTTCTCTGTCAACATGGGATTGCAATAAACCAGAATCAAATAGAGGGGGAATGCTCAAAAAGGGATACGATAATAATTGTACAAGTCTCTTTGATATGATCGAAGGACTGAACTATTGAGTTAAATGATGTGTAACGTACATGCCCCAAACTGTTGTCTACAAAAACAACCAAAAAATAAAAGTAAAACAAAGCACAATGATTTTTTAAAAGAAGTTGAGGGTAACCATCAACAAAAAAGGCCTTCAAGGAAATCACCAAATTGGGAGTGAGAGAGAGAAACACAAAATGACAGAAATAGTGTTCCTTAAAGAAAATGCTAAAAGTCAGCTTGTGTGTAGGGGAAGGGGGTGTGGGGGGCGTTAATCCCTAGAGAAAGCATTTAAACCTGGCATAAGTGTGGTTGTGTGTGCACATGCAGGCACACACTCTTGCACTTTTCTCCACCACCACCACCACCACCCCCACCCCAAATATCCTATCAAACACATCACTATGATAAGGAGTATTAGGAAGATTCCATTTTTAAACACACATACCTCTCCGAATTCTACTGATCCACAAACCAAGGGGGCATGTTCCTGTTGCGTGTCTTGATCAACAAATCAGAAGAGCATCAAGAACTAGAGACAGGCTGCGACTTCCTCTCGGTTGCACTGCATCTATCTAGGAAAGGACAAAGAAAATAGCTTCAAAGGCTCCGTTACTGGAAGGAATGCTGAACCAAAGCAAACAAATGCAAAAGACATGCTAAAAGTTGAAAGTTAGCCTCCTCATTAATCACTCTTTGGCTCATCTAATTTCACTCCTTGGAAAAAGGAAAATACAGAATACCAATAATAAACCAAAATAACAATTATTTAAAACAAAGCACCTGTTGCAATTTCATTCACATATCATTGAAGTGTCATAAAAGTAATTAAGTGTCAAATGCACTATTCTAAAATATAGAAAAATAACATCAAGTTACTAAAGGACACAATAAAAAAATGGAAATTTGACATTTTTATAAAATCCATTGAAAATGGATTCCAACGCATTAATAAAATGTAAGCTTGAAGAACAGATGCATCAGTGATGACAAGTATACATTTCTGAGTTAAAATTAATTTCCATAATTCAAAGCATACGCAAATATTATAATCACCTTTAGTAATATATTCCCAGACATCATATTTGACATACATGCTACTATATAAAAACTGAAAGAATGACAACTGAATTTCTCAAATATGCTATCCAGTTAAAGAAAATTTCCTCTTAAAATAATTGCCTAAATATATATCTATTGATGTTCCCCCAGATTTTCTTTTCTATTAAGTCCTGCAAGCCCATAACGTGATGGAGCACACTTTGTGGTTCAGAATGGCAAGCAAACAAAGTAGGACTGAGAAAGCATCATGAAAAACATAACGAAAACCACAGGTCTAGCAAAACACAGATCTAACCACCACTTGTCTGTCAAGCTTGTCATATGGTGGTGACTTAGGTGTTCCTGGGATGTTGAAGCTGAGTCGCTGGCATTGCGAGTGCCAGTCAAAGTCACCCCAGGTGAACATGTTTCAGCAGAGCTTCCAAATGAAGAAAAAGCTACAAAGAATGAACAGGCTCCAATTCTGAGGAACTGGCAACTGAAAACCTGATGGACAGAATCAAAACATTGTCAAATACGGAAAGATCTCATGAAAAGACACAGAACACTGTCAGAGACAGTGCCAGAAGACAAGTCCCTTTGGGTCTGTAACCACTTTAAATATGATCGAGGAAGAGCTGACTTCTTAAAGTAGAGTTGACTGTGGAAACACAGAGTATACTGTAAGAAAGTAAAGCCTTTAGGACCTTAATTTGCTGATGGCGCAAGACTCAAAATGCGAAGAAACTGGTCCAAGCAGCAATTAATAATCTGAGTTTAGACTGTACTAAGGTAAATTTTATGCTGTAAAAAAGCAAATGGAACATAAAAATCAGCAATTTAGGTGTCAGTGAGCAGAATCTGACTAGTCATTGACCATTTTTAATCAGGGCATCACATGGTTTTAATACACTGGGGAAGAAACAATCAAAAGGAATAACGATGCACTGATAGCCAAAAAGGATATTCTAAGATCTATCTTGAAGGATAATGTATCTGCGATAAGATTATACCACTTCACATTCAAAGAAATGTAATCAATACAACTTTTATTTATATTATGCACCAACCATCAAAACTAGTTATAAAGCTGAAGAATCCTTTCAAGGTCTTCATTCTAAAATTGATCATACATGCAATCAAGATGCATTGATAATTACTGGCAATTGAATGTAAAAGTTGAAAAAGAGGAAGAAAAAGTATTTGAAAAAATACAAACTTGGTGATAGAAATGAAGCTGGCGATCGCATGATAGAATTTTGCAAGACCAGTGACTTGTCATTGCAAATCCCTGTTACCCACAACACAAATGTTGACTGCACATGGACTTCTGCAGATAGAATACACAAAAATAAAGTTGACTACATCTATGTGAAGAAACTATGGAGAAGCTCAATAGCAGAAGCTAAAACCAAGGCAGGAACTGATTGTGGAACAATCAATTGTTCATATGTAAGTTCAGGATGAACTTGAAGAGACAAAACTATGACCTTGAGTCTATCTAGCCTAAATTTCAAAAGTACCTGAAGAACAGATTGGACACATTGAAAAGCCATGAAAAGACCTCATAAGCTATGGAAGGACATTAAAAACACCATTCATGATGAAAGAAAAAGGTCATTAAAAAAGGAAGGAAAAAAAGATCAAAAGTGAACGTCAGAGAAGACAGAAACGTGATCTTCATCGTAGAGTAGCCAAGATATAGGGAAGAAATGACAAGGCTGAACAGAATATTTCAAAGGGCAATTCTAGAAGGCAAAGTAAAATATCATAATGAAATGTGCATGGCCCTAGAGTTAGAAGACCAAAAAGAATAAACAAGCTTAGCGTAGCTTAAACTGAAAGAAGAAAAAAAAATTCAAGCCTCAAGTTGTAATACTGGAAGAATCTAAGGGGGAAACATTGACTGGCACAGGAAGTATCAAAAGAAGATGGAAAAAAAGTCACTCTACCAAAAAAAAAAATACACGTCAACATTCATCCATTTCAGGAGGTAGCATATAAGCAAGAATCAATGACACTAAAAGAAGTTCAAGCTGCAATGAAAGCATAGGCCAAAAACAAGGTTCAAGGAATTGATGGACTACCAATTAAAATATTTCAACAAGCTGCTGAAGCTGGAAGCACTCACTCTTTAAGCAAGGGAATGTGGAAGGCTACTTGGCCAACTGACTGCAAGAGATCTTTATCTGTGCCCATTCTAAAGAAAGATAATGCAACAGAAGGTTCAAATTACAGAGTATCATTAGTATCATATGCAAGTGAAATTTTACTGAAGATCATTCTATACTTATTGCAGCAATACATTGGCAGGGAGCAGCTATAGGTCTTGGCCAAATTCAGAAGAAGATGTGGAACAAAGGATATCATTGTTGACATCAGATAGATCTTGGTTAAAAGTAGAGAACACTGGGAAGATGTTTACTTGTCTTTTATTGACTAGGGACAGGCATTCGACAGTGTGAACCATAACATACTGGAATAGTCTTGAACAGAATGGGAACTTCAGAACACTGCATTATGCTCACTGAAACCTGTACATGAATAAAGAGACTGTTATGCATACAAAACTAGGAAATACTGCGTGTCTTAAGATCAGCAAAGGTGTGTGTTAAGGTTTGCATCCTCTCGCCATATTTATTCATTCTGTATGCTGAGCCAATCATTACAGTAGGCGGATTATACTGTAAAGAATGGGGCATCACAAAGAATGGGGAATGCTAATTAACACCCTCTGATATGCAGATGACACAACCTTGCTTGTGGAAAGTGAGAAGGACCTGAAGCACTTGCTGATAAAGATCAAAAATTACATACAGCCTGTGGTATGTACAACTCAGTGTAGAGAAAACTACATTAATCTGCGGAACTAAACCAAGAGATAACACCATGGGGAAAAGACTCAAGTTGTGGAGGATTTTGTTTTGCTCACATCCACAAGCAATGTTCATAGAAGCAGCAGTCAAGATCAAAGAATGCATTGCTTTGGGTATGTCTGCTGCACTAGACTTCTCTATAGAGTACTAAAAAGCAAGAATGTTACTTGGAGGCCTAAGGTGTGCCTGACCCAAGACATGATACGTTCAATAATCTCATTTGCATGTGAAAGTTGGGCACTGAATAAGGAAGACCAAAGAATAATTGATGCTTTTGGAACTTATGGTGTTGGTAGAGGAATACTGAAATTAATAGGAACTGTCAAATAAATAAACAAGTTTGTCTTGACAGAAGTACAGCCAGAATGCTCCTTAGAAACAAGATGTGGAAGACATCATTCTCGTGTACTTTGGGCATGCTGTCAGGAGAAATTAGTCCCTGGAGAGGTACATTATGCTTAGTAGTGTCACACACACACACACACACACACACACACACAAATACCTTTGAAAAGATGGACTGACACAGTGACTGCATCAATGGACTCACAGATGAGAATAATCGTGAGCATGGCATAGGGAGTCAGAAGTGATTCAAAGGAACCTAACAACAGGGCTGTGCCCCGGTGGCGTAGGGGTTGAGTGCAGGACTGCGGCTCACAGGCTTGGCAGTTCAAAGCCAGCTGTGACTCTCCAGGAGCAAGGCTGGGTAGCTCCCATGACCACTAGAGGGCAGTAATGCCCCATAAAACAAAAAACAAAAAAAAACAAAGGAACCTAACAACAGCAACAGCTAAACACGCTGAAACCTAACAGACGTTAAATACTTCAAGCACAATTTAGCACCACGTGCTATGCAAAAATCACATAACAAGAATGTATTTTTTTTTCAAAAAATGCAAACGGCTCTATTATTTGTCTGTAAAAACGATTTCTAGGAACTGATGTTACATGCCCTATTCTAGTTTACCTTTAAAATGTATACAGAAATTTATAAATTATACTTTTTCATATGCCACACATGGAGGATAAGTAAATATTGCCAGCCACTCTTTAGATATCAATAAATTTACAGGGTTTGTCTTGTATGGTTGAACTAAAAATTACCATACCACTAAAATAATGCATGTCTGTTTCTCGTGTCTGTGTATGTATACATACACATATGCATATAAAAATACCATTTTTATTCTACAGATGGCTCTTTAGAGATATTCAAATATCTTTCAACTAATCCAATGTGTGTGTGTGTGTATATATATATATATATATATTTGATGAATACTATGTGTAGAACTACTTAATACATATTGTCACAATACTATGTCACAACTACCCTGAGAATATGGCTATTTCTTTAGAAAACCTGACAACAATGAAAAAGAAACAAATTAAATGGCACTATATGCCATGTTGAGTATTTGTAATCTGTTTAGTTTTTAATATACTATTTACAAAGGCTTTTACACATCTTACACTTGCAAGGTCCTAATTAACCTTGTTGTTATGGCTAGATAGTTCCAGTTAAGACTTGCGTCCACACACCACCAGAGAAACCAGGAAGGGAAGGGAGAAAACTAATGCACACAATTAATAAACGTAGAAGACCATCTCAATATAATCTAAGATTATAGGAGCCAGATAGACTTCTTCAGCAATCCATATGCAGAAAAAATATTTACCACAGCTTCACTGAAAAGATATACCAGTCCCTTTTCTGGTTATTCTCGCAGGAATTGCATAAATATTAAGAAATCTAGAAATAGATATACACATGCACATATAAAAATTATTGTCAGTGTATAACTTACTGCTGCCCTGGGATTGCAATAATTTATGTAACATCTGTTTTCATATTTTTCTAATTTTTTTTCTAATTAACATGCATATTTAACGCATAAATGCTCAGACCAACTCTTTTTTCCTGCTGACTGTGCCTCCTTTTTGAAGTGGCGCACTCCTAAGGAGAATTCAGGAGAGATGGAAAACAAAATCTTATTGAAAGCACTAATTTTTAAATCTAAACAGTATAAACTAATTTTCAAAAAATACTAAAGTGTTAGGAGTTTTCACAGAGAGCATTTCAATATGCCAGCAATAGTCAGGCAGTAAATGAAGGTTTCAATGCCATAAAGAATTGCAGCCTTCTTGATTTCTTTTATAGGCATTGGAAAACCTATTATCTCCCTTATCCTGTACATACAGATAGACTTTCACAGTTTTTATTTCTTCGGCAATTAAAATTAACAAACACATTCAATATGTGAATATCAACAAGTATATAAAACCAGCTATATAATTTTTGAACTGTGTAACTTCAAAAAAATGGAAATTGACTAAAGGGAGCGGAAGTTTTCCCTTTTCCTTAATGCCCCGTCATGTACAAGCAACATCTGGGAAGTTCCCACTCTCTATAGTGTAGTTTAACATTCACACTACTTATGTCTATTTTTAATCAGAAAAGGTAAAATTTGTGGCAGATCAAACCAGTATCACAATAACAAACATATTCCAAAAAAACAATGCCAGTATCCCACTTCAGAATCAATTGCTATGTATTTTAATTACCTAGTTAGACCCTTCAGGCAACCATGTATTATCTGTAATCTACTGTAAGGGCAATTTTAGGACTCTGTAAACTCTGAAACCGTAGCTGACATTCTACTTGAGGAAACAGAAACAAATCACTATGCAGATATGTAATTGCCAACAGAGAAATGTTATTTTAAAAGCAGCAGTCATGAGACTTTTAACAGGAAACTTGACTTAGTTCAGGGACCAGTTCTGTTGAAGAAATGATCTGAAAGGTCTGGAACTGCTGCAGTCTGGGGACACAGTGAGTCTGAAGGTGCTAAAGCAGGTCGGACACCCAGCACATTCACAGACAGGGATCACCACGGGAGAGGGAGTGCATGCTAAACAAAGCAGGGTAGGTAAAGTCAGGAAGGCACCGTCCCTGGGGAATTTTAAAAAGGATATAACAATTAACTTTGCCTGACAAAACATCACGTTTGGCTGGTTTAAGAGAGAAGCCAAAAGTGGAAGCAGAGGAGGGGTCAGAGGTGAGCCAGCAGGGCATGTCAGGGAGGAGACCGCTGATGCTGCAGAGGGGACTTAGAAAGCCGCAAGCTAACCATCAGCAAGACTTGGTGAACACTTGGATTCTGTGGGGAAGGTACATAGATAGCAGTTCCATTTACTGTGGCAGGGGGGCCCTGGAAAGAGATCAGGGGAGGGGGAAAGAACCACAAGTCGACTTGGCTACCTGTTGGAAAGGAACGGTAGCCACTTCAGTTTAAATGTCTGGAAGCAGCAAGACCCATCTCGTCTGTTAGGAAAAGAGCTGGCTAACATTAAATTTTAAGTTTACAAGGATATGGTGACTGGGAAGCCCAATGAAGTAGTTCTACTCTGTCACATGGCTCCTTAGGAGTCAAAATCTACTTGAGGGCTATTTTTTTTTTTTTAATGAAGTTGACATTTTTTCCGCAGAAAAGAAAGTCCTTCACAGAATTTCATAAACTGACCGGCTCAACCACCATGAGTTAGCCCTGTGATGGTCATTTGCAATTTGTACTTTGGTGTAAATTGTGGATGTGTCCTTGTGGCACACAGAGGTTATGCTGTTAACCCTCAGAGGTCAGTGGTTTGAATCCATCTGCCACTCTCCCAGTTAAAGGTGTAGGAGTCTGCATCCCTAAAGATGAAAAACCTTGCTAACCCTAAGGCAGGTCCACTCTGTCCTGGGAGGTCACTTTGTCCAAATCTGCTTGATGACAACAGGTCAGAGGTTTGTTTATAAAGAGTTGCATAGGAGTCCTGTTTACTGGGATGTGTACTTATGGAGAAACTGCTAACTAAGCATTCTACAAATAACCTTAGAATGCAAAAAATAATCAAAATAATTAAAGGAGAACCTAAAGTTTAGGGTCAGAGTTGTTAGAAAAGCCGAACATGATAAGAGCTACACTTGAAATCAAAGGTTACCTGAATCCACAGCCATGTCTTTCCAATAAAAAGGAAGACGAGTGGGCTTTAGAAATGCTACCTCCTCTTACCCCGACTAGTCTTCCCACTGAAGAGCTTCCATCAAAAGAGGCATCTGCAGGAGCACTACATAACGTGGCTCTTCAAGCCACAGTAATTCCCACCAAATGACCTTTCCCTGCATTAGGTCTGGTAAGAATGTGGGGGAAGATACTGATAAGACTCACCTGTGAGTAACTGTGACCAGGATTCCCTGCAGTGTCATCCTGCCATATATAAAATGAGCCTTCTGAGACGCAGGAAGAGGGATTTCATTACTAGAAAGAACCAGGAGGGAGCACAACCCCTGGACCTGAGATACCAGTGCAGGAAATCTGCTGACGCCAGAAGACAGCTGTCACAGCAGGGGAGCAGAACCAAGAGCCAGAGCATGGAGCAGCGGGGTGGACTTCCCAACCCACGGAGCAAGTGTTTTTCTAAAGGAGTGGAGTGCCTCTCTGGGCACTTAACTCAGGGATGGGTTTTGATGACCCGCTGAGCTGGTATTGAATGCCTTTAGGTTGATGTTACAGTGAAATAGTATGCCCCTTTGGGAATTTATTAGCAAACCTGAGAAAACTTTGTAACATGTCCTGGTAAATACCTATCGTGATCATTTCTCAATGGCATTACAACTTGTTAAACTTCCTTAATAAACCTATGAGCTCTCTGTAGTCACAGCAGTAGAGGGTAGAGACTAGAGATCAAGTAGAAAATACTGCAACAACCCTTCACCCTCGCAGGTGTCAGCAGATACTTGTGTGATCAATCTCAAATTTGGAATGTAAGTCACCTGAAAGCTTCTTAAAATGGAGGTTCCCAATTAGGCTCTGCAGAGCTTCTGATTCAGCAGTGCTTAGAAATTTATCAGTTCCCCAGGAACGTTGGTGGCAGCTGTTCTATCTGCCCTGCCTTGCAACACAGGATTGCATGGTTTTCTGGAATACTATCGGCTGTCTTCCTTACAAGAAGCCCACGTAGCCTATTGGCCACCATTATGCTGCCAAGAGCAAAATCAGCAGTCTGAAATCACCGGCTGATTCTTAAGAGAAAAAGAGTTTTCTACTCCCATAAAGAGTTGCAGTCTCAGTGGTGATTATACCAGGAGGTTGGAAGGAAGGTAGAGAAGAAGGGAGGAACCAATCACAGGCATCTACATATGACCTCCTTGGGGTACGAACAACTGGGAAGCAGTTGAAGGGACCCATCAAACAGCGATATGACAAAATAATAATTTGTAAATTATTAGGGGTTCATGGGGGAGGTAGGGGAAATACGGGGAGATGATGCCAGGGGTCTAAGTAAACGGAGAATGATGATGACAGCAAATGTGCAAATGTGGTGTGTATTCAATTGATGTAAGTATTGATAGTCACAAGAGTTGTATGAGTGCCCAATAAAGCAATTTATTTTAAAAAAAGTAATGAAGAGTAATATAACCCCAAACCAACAGGCTAGACAAGTGCCTGGTCTACCTATAGTCAACACAATTTCCCTCTCAGGTCACATACCTATTTGCAACCTGATGATTATAAATACTGTGCCCCAACTATGTTTTTTATTAATCAAGGTGTGTGTGTGTGTGTGTTGGGGAGGAGTCATTGTTTAGAGTGCTGAGCTTCTGTTAAGGGTGATGGGAAAATTTGGAAATGTTTAGTGGTGATGACTGCACAGCCTAATGAACATAATATATAAGGAGACATTTTTCCATTTCAATAATTTTACATGTACAATTAAATGAATATTATATGTGCTTTATATGTATACATATGTATGTGTGTGTATATATATATATATATAAAGGAAAGATGCATGCCTTTAAAATAAAAAACAAGAAGCTCAGAAAAAAAAAAGAGTTGTGGTCCCAAAAACCCACAGGGACAATTCTACCCTGTCCTATAGGGTCACCATGAGTTGGCTTCCATTTGATGATAGTGAATCTGATTCCAGAATCCAAATGCTTTTAACGCTTACACCATGCTCCAATGGTTTAAAGCCAACTTGGAATGCAATGTTTGCAAGATGGCTTACCTAACTATAACTAGTACAGTTAGTTCACACTTTACCATAAGCTTCAGGCAGAACAGAAACCAATGCATGAACAATTTCTTTAAAAATATTTTGACTGTCAAGGAAGGGCAGATTCCAGTATTTCTGTTGATACCATCAAGATACATAAGATAACTTCCCCGTTACCGTGGTTTCATTTAGGGTCATGCTCTGGAGCCCAAGTTCAAATAGCTGATGAACAAACAGAACAGATTAGTCCTAAACGCTCCATATATATTAACAAAAGATGCTGAGGTAATCCTTAATATTTAAGATTCATTCCCAATATGGAAGATCCAAGTACATTTAAGTACACTCTGAGAAAATACTAAAATCCCAAGAACTATGGATTCATTATTCTCTTAAACGGTACAATAAGAATATAGGCATTTTCTCAATGAACATATGAAAATAAGGTTTTTTAAAGAAGTGATTTTAAAGACGCTAAACTGTAAGAATTGTCCACAATATTATTGCTTTATACCCTAATTTCTCAGTTCTAGATTAAATTATCCCACATCTCAATAACTGCTCCTCCTTACGCTATTTCAAAGCTCCTTTATTTTTAATGTATTGCTTTTTTTTGTAGCATCAACTGTCACTTTCTTTCCAATAAACATTGTAACTTATCTTGCTCAAATGACACAAAGAAAAACTCTAATCACACTTGCCTACAATAAAGAAAAATTACAGAGGAAGGCCTAGCCCAAATCATTCTGGAATTCATGAGCCCCTTCATAAAGCATAAAACAGTAATACTAATTTAATGAAAGCCAGAGAAAGAATTAGTGTTAGCTCCACACAGGGACACACTTACTTGCACATACTTTTTTCTACTTTGTGCCTCATAACCTCTCATGCTTACTAAACAATTACTGTTCTTTCATTGATCCCACTGCCCATTAGTTCCTATACACAAAGAAATCTACACTGGGTAAATGCTGTTAATCATCGGAAACATTGGGGGAAGGAGGCTGTATTAGTTATGGGGGATTTAACTAATAAATAGGGACTCTCTACATCACGCTACAACTGTCCTTTGTGAGTTTCTGAGACGGTGACTGGTAACAGGAGTAGAAAAACCCATCTTGCTCCCGCTGAGCTCCCGGTGGTTTCGAACTGCTGGCCTTGTGGTTTGCAGCCTAAGGTGTAGCCGTGTTAGCATATTATTTGTACTGATTCACATGCCTCACTTGGAGCTACTTAATAATTCAACTAATTGTGGAAGTGTGCATTCAGGTTTGTTTCAAAGCAAGGCTCCAGTGAAACAAACACAGGAAGATCACACATGCAGTGGTGTTAGTGCTTCAGTCTGCCTTTTAACTCAACAAAACAGCAGTGAATTAATTTACATTGCTAATGTCATTTTTGTGCCACTCAGAGGATAACTCTTTAATGTATTCTTCAGAAACATTTTTTTAATATTTAAAGATCCCTAGCAAAATTATTATAGGGCCTCACCGTGCAACAAAACTTTCAAAACTTGTAATGTTCAACATCCCCTTATTTTAAATGCTCTGTGAGTTTAAAATATTACGGAGCCATGAGACAAAAAAGAGAAACTGATAAGGATATAGCCAGACTTTTGATTGTACAATCAGAAGGGGCCATAAAGCTGGGCTTGCTTGTTTGCTTTAATCCCTGTTTTCTATTGGAGCGCGTTTGGAAATTCAACAAGGACTGAGACAATTGGTTCTCAGTCTCCACAAGCAAATGCACCAGGTCCAAACGCGGCACCCGACGCAAAGGGACACAAGCTCTCCAAATGAAGACTCACCAAAAGCCCAAAGCCAACCATCTAAGGAACCAACCGTGGGAGAGGTTTCTGTGTTTGTCTTTGGAATCGTTACCAAAGAGATGGGAAAGGTGAGAGGAAATGCATGGATAACTAGCATGCTCTTAAACTGGCATGCCCTTTACAAAGACTTGCTTCAAGGTTTCCCAGAGACTATTAACCCAAACCTCTGCATGGTATTGTTTCTCTCCTGAATGAGGGAAGGCTGGACCTTCACCCTGAGCAGGATTTGTGGGAGGCAAAGGGAACTGAAGATAAGACTATGGATCTAAACTAGTTGCTACATTTTAAGACATTCATGAAAAGATAACTTATTACCTTATTTGGAAAGGTTCGGAAATGTCCCCTAAAGACTAAAATATCTAAATGATTTTTTTAATTTATAACCACTGGTGACTCATGAGGTGAATTTCTCAGCCATGTCACCTGGGGGAGAGGGTGGAAGGGAAAAGACACAGTGGAGAAGAGACATGTTTTTGTTGTTGTTTTTTAAAAAGCACATTACTTCATTAATTTACACAACAGTTTTATGAGAGTCCTATGATTTCACTTACATAAAGATATTTAGATATTGTTACTCAATAGTACACAGTTAATAAACAATATTAAACCCCATTTGCATGCCACTCCACCATATGTATTTTTTTTACACAACATGACAACCCCTTCAAAAACGTCGATGTGCCATGGAACTCACACTCCATGTGATGGGTAAAGAGATTCTTTTATCTCTTGTGAGGGTTTCTACTTGGAAACCTATTATTAAAGTTTGCATCCCTTGTCATTTTAGACTATGAGCTCAAAACATTGAAACGTGTGATTCATAAGATTCAACCATCGGGCTTAGTCCCAGTGGCGTAGTGGTTGTGTGCGGGACTGCAGCCCACAAGGCTGGTGATTCAAATCCAGCAGCAGCTCTCCAGAAGCAAGGCTGGACCTCCCACTCCCACCAGGGGGCAGTGATGCCCCCCCCCAAAAAAAGATTCAACCATCCGTTTCTGTCGCCTATGTTCATTTCAAAATATGTTCTCTCTCGAATTTAGTGTTACAAGGAAGCTCTCTAAAAATGTACCTATCTTGACTCTGTACTTCAAAACGATAGGCCTTAATATAAACTTTCAAATGCCTAAATGTGACAATCCCTACACTGTTTTCTTGTTAAAATACTTAGACTTTTCCCTTATGTTACACTTCATAGTTTATCTACATGCACATACAAAGTGGCTTCAAATTGCTGTGGAAATTTCCCATTGTCTATTAATTCCAATTTTCCAAGAACTTCTTGAAGAAAGCCTCTCCCATGTAAGTGAGAATCAATTTTTAAAATTGTTAAATGGCATTCCTTCTCAGACATTTCTAGAGCCAAATTACAGGTTTGACAGAACCAAAAATAATATCCGGAGTCTCATCAATGCAAGTGCGAAATGAACATAGTTGAATCACTGAATAAGTCGAATACAAAATTACCCTACTAAAATTAAATGTGTGCAAAACTCTAAGAAAATTTGGATCTGTGGCCCGAAGTTGATAAAAACAAATAAGAGCTCCAAGGAGATTACTGAAGAACTCCCCAGAGGCTATTGTTGGATTCCATCATGAAACACTCACTTTTCTCTCCGAGCGGGCTATATTTGTTTTGACATCTCAGAGTTCTTCAGTCAGACAAGACAAAAAGAGGAGCTGTGAATTTCAGATTAAGCCACTTCTTACCATTAAGATAGTGATGTTACTGAGCTACAACAGTATGTATAGAAAGTTCTTATCTGAAAGAAATAACTCACAGGAAATAAAGTCACTGTCATTCCCTTCCCTACCCGGCAGGGACGAACTGCCCCAGTGCATTTCTGAGCCTGGAAATGCAAGGGAAGAGAAAGCCTCACCTTCCTCTGGCTGAGCAGCCGGTGGGTTTGAACTGCTGACCTTCACCTTAGCAGCCCTGTCAATGCACAGAACCTGGGAGTGGGGTGTGGGGGGAATCACATGACTCAAAACTTACCCAAGAAAATGTGTTAGTGCCCTAACTTATGGGTAACATAACTTCACTCACCAGTAATTTAATAAGAGCCACGATATTTTGAGTTCAACTTAGTGTCTGGCTCCCACGTGCCCCAAAACATTCATCTTTAGAGTCATACAGCTCTCTATTGAGCTAAAATTTCTTCTTTTGAAAAACAAAAACTCTATTTGGAGAAAAACCTCTTCACAGAGCAGCTGCATTTCCTTGAGGACCTGCTTTCTGCAGCTTCAACCAATTAACAACCTCACTTTGTATTTACATGAATGAATGACTTAACAGTTCAATTTTTAAAATAATAGTCACAAGTCTAATACCTTAAGGGGGGAAGGGGGAGTCTTACAGTTCAAACACAAACAAGCAAATTTGTAACTGCCCTAAAGATGACCTACATCAAAAAGTCCTAACATTTTTCAAGGTCTTGAGTCTAACCAGAAGTCAACTGTAAATGCAGGAATATGTGCACTAAAAATGTCTACTGTTGCTGGCATTTTTAGCAGCTAGAACACTGTTCAACAGCTTCTTTGATTTCCAGGACTGAAAGTCTCATTTTAATCCCCCAACAGAGGTTAAATTCTGTTCAAAAATCTGGGTGATGGGAATGACTACTTTTTTTATTATAATCTTTTAGTTAGCAAAAAATCTGATCATTCTGGAAAATAAAATCACCATTTATTGGGTTCATTTCATCTACCTTTGTGAATTAAGGATCAAAAAATGTATTTCATTATTAGGAAGTATACCGGTGACTATGAACATGTATGAATATATATTAAGCACGTTCAACTGTGAAAAAACAATCTTGTGAAGTTTTTATCTCAGGTAAGAAAAAAAATGAGGGCTTCTGTTAACATCCAATAATATGGTGCAGAAATTGTATTTATGTTTTGTGTATTCAATGTCTTCATGATACTGAAAAGAATTATTCATACAAAAAATGAAAAGCACTCGTTAAAATGTGACTTTCATGTGAAACTTCTTCTAATCGCTTCATTCCTATTTGATCTCTTGCTGAAATGTGTCTCTTTCTACCCCACCCAGGTTAAATCAGCATCTGTGGTTTAACAGGAATCCCTGGTGATGCTTACCTATACTTTTGAATCACCTGGGTTGCAGGGGGGTGGGGGTGGGTGGACGCTTGTTAAAATGTAGATTGTGGTTCTGCCTCTCTGGAGTGGAAATGCACATTTTCAACCAGTGGTTGAAGTGAAGAACAGGTTTGAAGCCTTGCTTCTGTATCGTACTGAGACAAATAATAAACCATGTCTGCCTCCTCTAATGTTCTAGGCATTTGAGTTTCTTCTCGAAGGTATGATAACTAGAACACAAGAAAACTAAGTCATTATCCTACTACCTCCCCTCAGCTCCGAATAAGGCCAATGATAAGCGGGTTCTGCATTGAGCTGCCCACCACAAAGGTCAGTTGTTCAAAAACACCCGATTTTTCGTGGAAGAAAGATGAGGCTTTCTACTCCCATCAAGACTTACCGTAGTCTCTGAAACGCACAGTTCTGATCTACTCTGTCCTGCAAGTTGGAATCAGCTGGAGAGCAATGAGTGAGAGCGTGAATGTTCCTTCTTCAAGGACGCTGGAGGAGGTGCGCAGTAAGCACTAGACTGCTCACCTCAAGTTGTTCCCCAGGGGAGAAACAGAGGACGTTTGCTCCATAGGTTATGTCCAACCTCAGAAACCCACCAGGGCGGTTCCACTTCGCCGCCAGGCAGGGTTGCTCTGCGCTGGCCAGGATGGATTCAACAGGAGGTAAGATGAGAGGGAACCGACTCAACAGCAGTGGGGGGAATGTTCCTCTAGGGTACTTTTTTTCCCTTTGCTCTTTTCCTCACACCTTTGGTTCTCCATGTGGCTTATGGGACTTATGTGGGCCATGAGGCTATGATCATTCTTGACCATGGAAAACAGTGAGGTGACTAATATGGCCTTTTAATAAGAAAAATTATAATTAACCATGAGCAATTTACATGGGAGGGAATTATTCCTATTTTTTTTCAATTTACATATAAATGAAATAAAAACGCGTACACATAGGAAGTGTTACATATAACAAAAGAGGAGAAAGAATGTTATTCAAAGATAAGTTTAAAATATCGATTTATCAAAATTAAACTTAAAATTAAAATTAAAAATTTTTAAATTTTAAAAATTTTAAAAATTAAAATTAAAATCCTTAAAATTAAAAAGATGTGGCTTCCATGCATACACTCTCTTTTGGTCAAAAATCAAAACATACACTTTGACAGAGTAAAACCAAAAAATGACCCAAAGCTAGGAAATCATAGACTATCTTGGCCAAAAAGAA
The DNA here is from genome assembly GCA_004026705.1 of Nesogale talazaci. NCBI lineage: Eukaryota > Metazoa > Chordata > Mammalia > Afrosoricida > Tenrecidae > Nesogale > Nesogale talazaci. The sequence goes on along the minus strand of PVJH01002585.1, from coordinate 2,294 downwards.
GAATTCTAATGAACATGGCCAGTTTCAGTTAATGCAGGAAAGCATCTTTGACTTGGCCATGCCATAATAGGGAAGAGAAGGAACGGGAAGAACGTAATGGAAACTCACCTTCAAGCGTTAATACGATTTCACTGAGGAGAACGATTAACAATGCAAAAGCTGCTACAGCTCTTAGTTATAATCAAGAAAGGGTCATAATTATTTCTGGAAAGTGAGATAGGGCAAGAGAGCAAAAGAGGAGACCTAGACAGAGCATGTTTTGAGAATCATGATGAGAGTAAACCTTTCTCTTGGTAAGACATGAACCTAATTCCAATAATATAAAGTAGTACATGGACAGTGTTCCATAGAAAAGTTGGTTAATTACACAAACACATACTTTTTTTTTTTTGGCATCACTACCCGCTGCTGGTCGTGGGAGTTACCCAGTCTTGCTCCTGGAGAGCTGCTACTGGATTTGAACCCCCAAGCCTGTGGGCCGCAGTCCTGCACTCAACCACTACGCCACCGGGGCTCAGCACAAACACATACTTTTGTTAAAACTTTTTTGCAAGAAATTGAAACAAACATCATGAAATTGATAAAATTACAATGATGTAAATTTAAATTTAGAATATTTCAATACTATCTTAAGTGGATCCCCCAAAAAATTACACATGAAAGTGAATGAAACTGGAATGTAACTGAAAATCCATTTTTATATAAAACACTATGTGGAAATTTCAAAGTAAATAAGTTCAGTTGAATAATATAATTTAAATTACAAACTCAACATGATAAAAGTTTTTTACCAACTACAGCATGGCCCATACTTGAAGACGGATGAGGATCTGGATCTGTGGACACAGATGTGGAGTGGGGGGGATGGAGACTCACTGTTTGGAATCCCCTTTCCTCAAATCAACTGGAGGCTGCTTTTCAGGAGTTTGGGTTGGTTTTTTTTTTTTTTCTTCTTTGCTTTTTTCACTAGCACCTGGCTGGCTTTCTCTAAAACACAGTCTACCGAATGTGGTCTGCTCTAACAGGGTTTACTAAATTATCACCAACAACATTGATAACACAGTTAACCAGTTCTGTATCACAAGGATTATTTTCAAAACACTCTTTCTTAGGATCCATGTTACTTTTTTCCATCTAAAAACAGTACAAAAAGTCACAAAAACTAAGAAAATTATAGCAAAACGCTTGGAACCCAGCAGCAAAAGGTTTAAACAATGCTCACAATACCAACCAACGCGCCATGACCAAGAAAAGGTAACTGCTTTTGCTTCCAAAAATCACTTGCGTTGGGTCGGTTTGCAATGTTTTGTGAGAGCTCTGATGCAAAATGTTCTCAACATTTCGTGTCGAAATCCAACACTGTTGAGCACTGAGGCAGTCAAGTACCAGGCTCCTACTGTATACCACTTTGAAGGCATATTCACAGCAGGGCATGGTGCACACATTGCGCTGTTCATGACAACCGCAGCAAGTGGAAAGTCCTAGTCACTTCTTGAGAGAGATACAAGGCTTTCACTCATGTGAAGGTTTCTAACTTTAAAAACCCTCAGGGCAGTTCTGCTCTGTCCTACAGGGCTGCTAGGCGTGGGCATCAACCTGAAGGCAGTGAGGTTCGTTTGGGGTTTGAGACTGTATCCAAGCTAATTAACTACTTTACAAACCTACAGTTGACTATGTTTTCTGTTAGATATTATAATGGGGGGGGGGGGACGCGTGACACTCAGGATTGAGTTTATAAGATAAAGTGGCAAGATAACATCAGGCAAGTTCATAGCTGGTCCTCTCAGTCTGCTATTGCATGCCACTCCTACTAACCTCTGCAGGTCCTTAGGTGGTGCGAACGGGTAGTGTGTTCATCTGCTAACCAAAACGCTAGAGGTTTGAATCACTCTGAGTCATCTAAACAGCAAGACCTGGAGAGCTACTGCTGCAAAATCAGCCACTTGAACCCCCTGTGGAGCAAGCCTCTCCTGGAACTCACACAGGCTCTTCATGAGTAGACTCCATCACAACGGAAGGTGTGTGTGTGTGTGGGGGGGGGGGGGGGGGTTGTTAAACCCTCTGAAGAGCTGCAATGGGCCCCCAATTGGCTCCACAGGCTGCAGGATACACAACAGACCAAGGTATCAAGGAGAAAATGACCGGCAACCTTTTGGAGAACAGACTAATAATATTTGTATGAAAACTTGTAGTAGTCTTGCTGTTATTACAAATACAGTACATACTATCACAATCACAGTCCTGTTTTAGTACTCCCTCTTCAGTTACTCCCCAAACTCCCTTTCCCTCCCTCA